>QANZ01014791.1:0-32506 GCA_003254925.1 Chamaecrista fasciculata | reverse complement strand
TCTGACTTCTATCAGAATTGTGTCATAATCACAAGACTTTGGTGACCAAAGGTCAGACCATCATATTATATATACTACAATTATGAATAAAGTACAGTAGATTTATACAAACATATCACCATCCCCTGAGCTTCTTCACTCACAAGACACAATGATAAGTTTCTCCAGAAAACAAGACATGCTCAAGGTATTATAGTACAGACATAACCATACACTATCCAACCTAAACTAGATTTCCAGTTGATCCACCAGTAATAAGTATTAGCAGCACATTATTTAACCAAAAAAGGAACTAAACAGAATACAAGTCTTTCAGCTTGCTAGTTTTCATTTATTTTGGTGTTAAACTTTTCTAGCAGTTGATTCCACATTCCTCGACTTTGGGACCGGTGACTCGGGTTGTGAAAGGGTCAACTCGGACCCATAACAGAGAGAAGATGGATGCAAGCAGGATGGACCAAACCACCACGATGGTTGGGGTTCGGTTCTGGCGGCCCATGAGACCTTTGAGGAAGGGATAGAGATGAATGATCACCCAAAATGCGAAAAAGAGCTTACCAAAGAGGGGACCCCATGATTGGTAACCACTGTTAATGGCATAGGATATCCCTGCAACAACCCCAACCAAGTTTATGATAAGAAGAGTTGTGGGAGGAATGAGAAGGGTTGTCCATTTGAACATGTAGAGTTCAGCAAAGTCTCCATCTTCGTCGGAAGCCTTGGAGGTAACCGTGAAGTTGGTGTCAATTCCAGCAAGCACTTTGAGTAAACCTTGGAAAACGGCGAAAAGATGGGCCGAAACACCACCGATGACCCAAAATTGTTCATTCCTCCACCACTCGTCAATTCCAACACCACTCCACCTCATCTCGAGGATACCCGTTGCAAAGATGGAAATAAAGAGAGAGATAAACCATATGCTGGCAATGTTACTAATCTGCAAGGAAATTGATCAAGCAGAAAATTTTAACAAGTGGGCACCAAAAGAATACCATGTTATTTGCTGAAGGACTTTTTTTTTTGGCCAAATATTTGCTGAAGGACTAGACTAGTAAAATTCCATAAATCTTTACTATCAAAATAATTATTAAAAATTAGACATGTGACAAAAAAATTTTGTATGGGAAAATATTTTAACAACTTATGAGTCATCCAATGATTGGTGAACTTGATAGCAAAAACATAGATAACCTTGGTTAAATTTTTTCCTTTACTGAAATGTAATTACGAAGAAATACCGAACAAACCTGTGGAATGATGAACTTGTTAGTCAGAAGACAGACAGCAGGCAAGGTACAATACATAAGAAGGGGAATGGCAGTGACTGGATAGATTGTGGTGTTCACATATGCGAATCTCTCGAGCCATTTGAGCCTTCCACCATAACCATACCAGATGGGACAATGTCGACTGAAAAGAATTTCCACAGAACCCAGGGCCCATCGAAGCACTTGGTTCAGACGATCCGAAAGATTGATAGGAGCGGAACCTTTAAATGCTGGGAGCTTGGGCATGCAGTATATAGATCGCCATCCACGGGCATGCATCTTGAATCCAGTGAGAATATCTTCTGTAACAGAGCCATAGATCCATCCTATCTGTCAAAAATGAAAAAGGCAAAATCCTAATTAAGGTCAGGGAAGGCCTCACTTATATGCAAAATCCCCAAGAATCATGGTTTAGCCCACAAAATCTTCAATCAACAATTAGGAACTGAAAAGGAAATGGACAGAGAATTAAATATCAGAAAACAGCATACCTCAGTTCCCCATTCTGTTTTGTCCTCATAACCACAGCTGATAACATGAATAGCTTCCTTAAGAAGAGTATCTGGCGTAGCCGACTGAGGAACACCGCCATTCTCCATAAGTGTAGAGGCAACAAAAACAGCAGATTGACCAAACCTCTTCTCAAGGCTCATCTGTGACATAAGTAGCGACTTCTCATCATCAAATCCGGCACCTGAATTAAAAAATTGCATAAGCAAAGGTGACCTATGTAGATACTTTCAATTTGTTCCATTTCCTCTGGTTAATTTTTATTTTTCCACATCCATAAAACTTTCACTAAATTTTTAATTTAGTTCGTAGATTTTATAATTTTTAACAGAATCCTCATGACTTTAAAATAGTCTAATTTATTCCCTTTAGAATTTTTGTTCTTACATGGCTAAAAATGTATCATCTTGAGGCTCTGAACAGTATGATTCAAACTAACCCATTAAAATCACTTAAAAAGTTTATACTACATGACAAAAATATAAATTAATTTCACTTTTCATCTGATTCACCCCATTTGTTCGCATTAATCATATATATCCAGATCCAGAGTGCCACATATGGCACATCATGAACCATCTCAACAAAATGTCAAAATTTCAGTGTATACTAACAGAAGCCAAGAGGCAAGGATTAAATTAAAAATCATTAAAGCTATAAACGCCTAATTATAATTTTTTTGGAAGTATAGGGACCAAATTGAAAAGCATATTAAGCCACAAAGAGAGATCTAGTGATTAAAAGTGCAAGGAATTGCCAGAGGTTTGAGATTCAAAGCCTAGTTATAAAGAGAAGAATCTTAGGTGCACTGCTTTCACTAATAGAGTATCTTCTAAGTGTTTACTTTGTATTTCAGGTTATGAAAACTATGGATTATGTTGTCTCATCATAGTTTTATTTCTTCAAATCATGGTGGGTCTGGTCCATTAGCAAGCCTATTCGCGAGGAAGTCCCATACCGCATGGACAAATATATTAAAGTAAATAAAATGACTGAGAGAACTGAAAAAAAAATGTAAAATTAAATTTTTAAAAGTATATCACACAAGTCAATCTGCAAACAGTTCTATAAACCTTCATGTTTAAAGAGAAACATTTACATTCATAAGTATGTCTGACTAAAGAAGTTTAGATAACATAGTTATTATAATTATTTCCCCTGTTCTCTCGTCCAAGTTAAAAAAGTGAACCTTTTCATTAGAGAAACATAAGCAAGGAAAATGTAAAAGATATTCAATAGGCACCATACCTTCAACTCCTTCTTCTATATCTTCTAGATTGAAAATGGGCACAGTTGGATCAACATGCTTGCTAGATTTTTTCTTATCCGAGCCTTTCTTACTAGACTTTGAACTTTTCTTTCGACTTCCACCACAAAGTGAAGACAGCAACCCAGGCTTTTTGTGTTTGGGTTTAATAGGAGGTTCATAACCATATAAAGCCGTTCTGTTGAAGACACATCCAGTACCCACATAAACAGGACCTTGAATGCCATCCAAACCTCTCAAGTTTATCTGTCATTCGTAACAAGACAAAACATGATAATAAGTATCACAAAATTGATAAGTCTTACTTACCAAAAGTGCAAACAAGTGCATTTGCCAGCTTTACTAAAGTACCAGATATTGTCATAAGATACTTACATCAAAGAAGACAGTATTACGATTGGCATATCGATCGTTCCTATCAATACCATCAAACCTCTGTGGAAATTGGACATAGCAAACGTTCTTCCCAAGGTTGGGATCCATCATAAAGCACATAGCTTCCCTCAAAGCCTTGCTATTGTTTACATAGTGATCACAATCAAGATTCAATAAGAAAGGTCCATTAGTAAGGACAGCTGATACTCGAACCTGCAACAATTATTATAATCACCAGAGGTGAGATAGGTACACAGATGGACACAAGTAAGTTCATATTTTCTATTGTATACACCACTCACAAGTGCATTCATGGCACCAGCCTTCTTGTGATGTTGGAATCCTGGACGCTTTTCACGAGAAACATAGACTAAACGTGGAAGTTCATTACCCTCGGTGTCAAGTCCTCCACTTTGGCCCAAGAAAACCTACAGGTGGAAAATGTGGCTGAGTAGATCAATAATATGGTTGCAACCTCCTCAACATTTCAATTAAAACTTAATGAAGACATAGAATAAGACTTTCCTGTATGTAATTGACTACAGAAAGTTTGGAACATAAACAAACACCAATTAAAGAGTGAAATTTAGAAACAAAACTAGGAAATCATTCTAACACTAATAATTAAAGCATAACAGGTAATACAAAGTCATCCCCACTGCAAGAGTTCAAAGCTGCAGAAGAAGAAAGCTACCTGAATCATTCCAGGATGATCTCTAGTGTTGTTTCCAGGCCATGGTGTACCATCTTGCATTACCCATCCTTCTTCTGGAACTTTCTGTGCCTTTGCAACAAGTCCATTAACACGAACCTTAAACTCTTCATATTCTCTCTGCACCAGAGAAAGAAGCAAAGTTAAAAGTTGGTCTTGTGGAACAATTAACACTCACATTAGTCATGCACGCTGGCATAAAAAAAGTGCTCATCAGTATGCGAAACTATTACCTTCATGGCTCTACGATCTTTGAC
Source organism: Chamaecrista fasciculata (assembly GCA_003254925.1). Classification (NCBI taxonomy): domain Eukaryota; kingdom Viridiplantae; phylum Streptophyta; class Magnoliopsida; order Fabales; family Fabaceae; genus Chamaecrista; species Chamaecrista fasciculata. The sequence continues at coordinate 28,117 of QANZ01014791.1, read as the reverse complement.
AAATGATGTTTGAACCTTATCTTTCAGGTAGTCAATCTTCTGAGCGAAGTACCACTCCGGGGCCCGAGGTTCAATGTTATATTTCTTACAGAAAGGAACCCATTTCCTAGCAAATTCTGATGTCTCTGACAGAGCTTCAAATGTCAGCATAGCAGCACCATCATCAGAAACGTAGCAGGAGATCTTATCTACTGGGTAATCAATTGCAAGAATCGAAAGTACGGTATTGGCAGTCACAAGTGGAGGCTCCTTTAACGGGTCAACAGTACTGACAAAAATGTCAACAGCAGCTAGCTGCGATGGTTCGCCTTCCCGGTCATATCTACAAATCGCATGAATTTAGTATTAAAAGAATATCAAACTGAATTTAATATACAAACATGCAAAAGCCTAGATTTTCCGAAAGGTTTTACTTACCTCAGAGAAAGCCTATCAAGATATGTTTCACGGTTTACAGGTAACCACTTAGGAAACTGATCCAATATCCAAGAGATGGCAAACCAAATCTCACATATAACTGATATTAACCATAAAGCATATGCATTGGGCACAGGATTTGTTATTCGGTAGTGCAAGAAGATGCAGAGGATAACCAGCCGCAGAATAATGACCATCCGATATGGATTTATCCTAGAAGATGGAATAGAAACTTTCCTGGAGAGAGGTTGCCGAGCTTCATCATTCCTGCAAGACAGATGAAAATCATATAAACAAGAGACTTAAATGAACGGCTTTACTTATGTAACTACAAACTACTATTATAACAGCCTTGATTACGAAAAGACAGAACAGAAATAAATCATACAAAGCATTCCAAATAGCCAGTTGCTACCAAGATCAGCAAAGATTCTTATAATATGAAGAGAGGAATCAGAGGATACTCACAACAATGAATCATCCACAAGCACATCGGTAGCAGCATCAATATCTCCAACTCCCCTTTCAGAAGCAGCTTGACCAGTGCTCATCGGAACAACATTCTTTTCCTGCTTCATCTTCCAGCCATCGACCCGTTCTTTCCATGCTACATTGCCCAAGCCCTGATCCACAATCTTAGCATTTGCTGCACATGGAATATAACCAAGCACCTCAAATCACAACCAGATAGCCATATAAAGAAATCTACTAAGTTATTGATAGTAAATGAAAATGTGGAATGCCAAGGGGAAGAGAAATTTACGTGATTGATTAATATCGGATGAATATGAAAGGTTATGGACACGCTTCCCACCACCAACTCCTGGAGATGCCATTGAGAGCCTTTCAGGTGAAGCTGCAGACAGTTCTCCAGAAACCTGAAATTGATGATTAATGAAAAGGAACAAAAAAACAATTATCAAATGCCAATCCTACATCTTTTGATAGGTGAGGGAGCAAAGAATATCAGGTAACAATAGGAAGTTAATTTTACAACCTCTTGTCCACTGGTTAGCCGAGGAATGTGATTGTGAGAAAGTTCCTTATCATAACTTGGAGCACCGACCTCCTCTGCTCTCCCATATGTCATGTGCCAGCTCAACATGCGCTCTGAAATCTTCTGCTTTTGGTTCTGATTTTCTGAATCATAATTGAAGTCACTGGCACCATCATCTGCGCCAACATCCTCCTCGGCGTCTCCGGGAATAGCAGGACTTCCTGAAATAATTTAAAATTTAACAAATAAAGTGGCAGTTCATAAAAATTTACAGAACACACCAAAACAAAACATAAGTTGCACGACATCAAGAAATATACTTTGCGTACATGTACCAATCTCAATGTATTATGACTTTGTTTTCAGATTGTACTATATGCAGAAGCAATCTTCCAAATAAGTAAATTACTAAGAACCCAGTCCCTTCAAACACCACTGATAGTTTCTAAAACACAAAGCATTTATATGTTCAAACTTCACAGGCAAGAGATCAATCAATTGACTCAACTGGGTTCCAAGCAAACATCACATTTTTTTTTCTCTCAAGTATATTAGAACCTCATTTTATGCAAAAAGAATCATCAAAAGTAAAAACACCAATAGAAAATATTTGTAGCATCTTTCAACCTTTGTGCCTCTTGTACCGGGTTTTGCACTGGGGGCAACACTGATTCCCATCCTTCCTTTCATACTCATAGCAGGGCCTGCAAACCGGAAAAGCACAAACGTCGCAAGCAACGAAAGGCTCGCCGCCATCCACCGTCTTCCCGATATTGTCACTACATATCTGGCACACTTGCCCACCTAATGCCGTCTTAGGCTTTGCCTGATCAGAAAGTTAATAAACCAGGGATTGAAATTTCAAAATGCCATTGAGTATCCATCAACATTTAGCCCTAATTGCAAGCGCCAAACAAGACTAATTGGGTAATATTTGAAGGAAACAAATAGATAATAACATATATATATATATATAACTCACCCCAGCTGTCCCTTCTGACTCCATAAGCTCCTAGTTTTCCAAGCTCAACAAGTTACACATACAACTTATAATAGCAGAGAAGATCAATTTTGAAGCCTAGAAAACATAGCAGCTCCTTTTGTTCCTGAAGTAATGAAAGATTAAACCATTTTTCTAGTTACAGTCTACAATCTACAATAATTGAAAAAGCATAGATCTTTTAGTTTCTGTTTACTTCTAGAGTAATGTCGAAGCTAAGGTCAGAAATTAAGAACTGAAAAAGTTGTTGTGCAAGATAAAGCACTCTCCATTGTTTTTTCTTTTATTATTCTTTTGGGAAAAAAAAAAAGTCATTTCCCTACTCGATTTTCATTTCGCAACTTTCCCATCACTTTGGAGACGACACTTACCTTAAAAAAGCGAACTTTATCTCCGATCGCCTGTAAAACAGTATTCTGAGAAACCCCAAATGAAGGTTTTGGACGATGAAACCCAAGAGAGAGAGAGAGTGTAGAGATAACCCAGTTTCAGCAATTTTCTTCAAGAAATGGGGCGCAACATTTATGAGGCTTTAATTAGAAAGAGAGTGAGTGAGAGAGACTCAAAAATTAAAATGTGTGAAATAGATAAATAGAGAAAGACGAAGAAAGCAACAATATGAAACAACAAGCTCAGAATGCGACGCGAGACCGCCGACAGCTGTAATAAACTAAGAGAGAGAGAGAGAGAGAGAGAGAGGAGAGAGAGAGAGTAAGTGAGCTCAAATCTGATACACTCAATCCATTTATTTATCTTATGCTTCTTCTTCCACCAACATTTATTCCCTTCAACTTTGTTTGTGTGTTTGATTTTGTTTAATTATTTATTCATTACTTTATTTTAGGCAAAAATATTATTTTGATCCGAACATTTTACATATATTATTAATTTTGTCTTCAATATTTGTTTACTTTTAAATTTGTTTTGAAAATTTTATATTTTGACTAATTTTTTTGTTTGATAATTTGTTCTAAATTTAGAAATTGATAGAAAAAAATAAATAATAATTTATATTGAAATATATAATAGAATTTATAGTTAATTTATTGAAAAAAATAGTAAAAATGTAAAATTGATCAAAATATAAAATTTTAAGATAAACTTGATAATAAATAAAAATAAAGAATAATATAAAATTTAGGACAAAAAATATGTATAAATATGCATTTTATTTTGATTTTTGAGGTTTTGATAATTAAGACAAACAACAAACAAAAAAATATTATTTTATTTACCGTGAACTTTTGCAGTAGTTCGAGCGTGTTGTTTGACTAATTAAATATTGCCACGTCATGTCCCGTATCTAACGTTTCAATGCTTTATCATCAGAGTTGCAAAGAAAAGTGAGTCGGAGAACTGTTGATTTTCTGGATTTTTTGTTTGTACTAAATTTATATAAAATTGATAAGAAATTTTAATATAAATGTAAAAAATGAATAATTTTTACATAATTAATAATGATAGAAAGAATATATAAAAATATATAAATATAATTTGTGATTGGAGAAATTTTGCGAAATATATAAAAAGAAAATTTATATAATTTTTATTTTGTTTTATGACCAAAAAAAGAATAGTAGTGGCGTAGTTAAGTGAAAATGAAAGGCACAAAGTAAATGTTCATTAAAATAATACTTTACGAAGCTATACTTTGTAAAAAGTTATGTGGAATCATTACATGGTTGATTGAAATATACGCATGGAAAACAATCATTTTTGTTGTAATTTTTNAAATCCTCAAAATAAAATTGTAAAGTGCCCCAAAACTCTTCCAAATATTTCAATTTAGTCCTTAAAAAATATTTAAAACTCTAAACCCTAAACTCTAAAACCCTAAAACCTTAAAACTACTCTCTTGCAATTTGGTCCCAAAATTAATATCCAACTCATTTTCACTTGACACCTCATTAAAACTACTCTCTTGCAATTTGGTCGCAAAACCCCCAAATCTCCTAAAACTCTTTTTTAATCTTCTTCTTCATCTTTTTCATCTTCTTCATTCATTTTAGTTCCAAATCCTAAAAATAAAATTGTAAAGTATCCCAAAACCCTTGGAAGTTTCAGCATTCATCACATTTTCTCATTGCATTTATAGGTCTCTAACCCATTTTTATTCCATTATTCTCAATTCCCCTTTTTTTCATCATTTTCATTCATTTTAGTCCCAAATCCTCAAAATAAAATTACAAAATGTCCCAAAACTCTTCCAAACATTCCAATTTAGTCCTTAAAAATATCCCCATTCATCATCATCATCATCATGTATTTCACTCTCTGAAATGTCTCATCTGAGATTTTCACTCAATTTTTGAATCGTCATCGGAGTTTTCTCAGATTTGCCTCTTTCCTCGTTCGATCGCACCACAGATTTTCTTGTTCTTCCGTTGATTTTTTGTGTTTTTCTCTGAGGAAGAAGAAGAAGAATCTTGGACGATATGGGAAGAGGCAGAGCTTACGAAGAGGCAGAGCTTAAGAAGAAGAATCTTGGACGATATCGGAACCTTCGATTCTGCCGAAGAGGCCGCGAGAGCTTACGACGCCGCCGCGAGAGCCCTCCGTGGACCGAAAGCCAAGACTAATTTCCCTCTCTCTCCTTCTTCCCTCTCGCCGTTCTGTTACCACACCGGAAACCCTAACGTCAACGACGACGGCGGCGTTTTAGATCACCGGCTTTATGCCGCCTCCGCCAACAACCACGGCTTCCAGGACCACCAGATTCATCATCCTCAGCGTCCGGCGTCCAGCAGCATGAGCAGCACCTCCTTCAGCGCTGATGCGAAGAATTTGGCAAATGATGAAGATGATGATGAAATTAGGATTTTGGGACTCAGGGACTAAATTGCAAGAGAGTGATTTTTTTAGGGGTTTAGGGTTTAGGATTTAGGGGTTAGGATTTAGGGTTTTAAGGTTTAGGGTTTAGGATTTGAAGGTTTAGGATTTTGAGGTTTGGGGTTTGGGTTTTAGGGTTTTAAGGTTTATGATTTCAGAGTTTAGGTTTTAGGGTTTTTAATACTTTTAAGGACTAAATTGGAATGTTTGGAAGAGTTTTGGGACACTTTAAAATTTTATTTTGAGGATTTGGGACTAAAATGAATGAAGATGATGAAAAAGAGGAAGAATTGAGAATAATGAGATAAGAATGGGTAAGAGACCTAATTGCTCAAATTAAATATTTTTAGGATTTAGGTTTTTGGGGTTTAGAATTTTAGGGTTTAGGGTTTAGGATTTAGGGTTTAGAATTTAGGGTTTAGGTTTTAGGGTTTAAAGTTTGGGGTTTGAGGGGTATGTTTTAGGGTTTTTATTACTTTTAAGGACTAAATTGGAATGTTTGAAAGAGTTTTTGGACACTTTATAATTTTATTTTGAGGATTTGGGACTAAAATGAAAGAAGATGATGAAAAATAGGGTGAATTGAAAATAAAGGGGTTTAGGGTTTAAGTTTTAGTGTTTTTGATATTTTTGAGGACTAAATTGAAATGTTTGGAAGAGTTTTGAGACACTTAACAATTTTATTTTGAGGATTTGGGACTAAAATGAATGAAAATGATGAAAAAGAGGGGGAATTGAGAATAATGGAATAAAAATGGGTCAGGGACCTATAAGTACAATGAGGAAATGCTGATGTGTCGCTATTTTATGACGTGGCAGCTTTTTTTTTTAAAAAAAAAACATAACGGGTGCTGACGTGGCCATAACGGGACACGTCAGCGCATAACGGGACACATCAGCGTCCGTTATGGCCACGTCAGCATTTTTGTAACGCCAATATGACGGAGGGACCAATTAGTGCACCGTTTGCAAAATTCGGGGACCGGCTAGTACAATGGGTAAAATTCAGGGACCTATCTGTCAGCGAGTGCATAAATCAGGGACCGGAAAGTTATTTTACTCAATATAAAAAGGTATAAACAAATTATGGATAACAAAATTACTCATATTCAATGGGAATTTTTGCCGATGAGTCTTATGGGTTTCGATATAGCTTCGGGTCTAATATTAATGAGTCTTGATTCTTGCTGATTCACACGAGATTCCATGTGTCCCATGCTACTCAGGTCAGAGCGTAAGTTAGTGATGCTTTTGGCTACTGGACTCTCATCATCTAAGGTGCAGCACTCCACCACTTCGCATAGCAGCAAGCTAGGAAGCATGGACACTTCATTTTGAAGGCGTGTCGCCGTGTCAGACACGTGTCAGTGTCCGACACTCGTATGACACCGACANGTTCGCCAGAATATTTGATTCACCTGTACCTTACTTATAATATTAAATATTTATTTATATATGATAAAGGATAGCCTAATGCTCTAATTGAGTTAGGGTCATTAGAGTTACTTTGTCCTCTTTAGATTAACATATCAAGACCTCTCTCACTCATTTCATTTTAAGGTATACACATTCATCCACTCTTATTGATATCTCACTTTTCTCTCTCGTACATTTACGAATTTAGACATCGGAGTGACTAATAGGATCCCAACCCTGCATTTTCTTTTTTGTAGATTGTTCCACTGATCATCGGAAATCCCTTGCATGATTCTAACTTCATCTATATATATAAATATAATAATTTAAAACTTTATATATTGAGAAAATAATAAATTATAAAATTAAAATATCAAATAATTCATACATATTAAAGTATTTTAATGATATATTTTTATCTATGATTTATTTTTAATTTTTAGTAATTATCAATTCAAAAAATTGATGAAAATGAATTTTATAGTAATAAAAAAATAATTTACTTATAAATTTCTCTGGGTCTAAGTCTAAATCAAGGTATAAAGACTAGAATATTCGGCAGGTTTAGAGATTGGAGTTGATTTCAATACCCACTTAAATTTAAATCTGAATCTAAAGATCATAATACTCTATTCCTGTGAAGCGTGGACACGGACGCAGACACGGGATACGACACGGACACACCGACACGACAGATTCTTAAAATTATACGACACGACACGGCATATATTTATATATAAAAATAATTAAAAATCTATAAATTTGATGAAAATTTTAAAAATTACAATATATATCCATAATATATGTCATATGTGATATTATTTTCTATTGTTTGTCATGATAAAATCACAAAAAATTATTTTTTTTTCTGAAACTTATGAATATGTGTCGTATGGGTGTCGGACACGGACACATGTTTGACATGGCGAAACGCTATCAAAATGAAGTGTTCATACTTCATAGCTCTATTCATATTCTATTTATGATCATCTCTAAAAAGAAATTTTTGGCCAATTGCTCAACAGGCCAATAAAAGTGTAACTTTTAAGACTATAATCTATTAGGAAACTTTTGTAAATTTTTTCGAAAATTAATTATAATAGACAAAACATAATAAAAAAAACTTTTTACACAATTGATCATAAAAATATAAATAAAACTCATTTACAACAAATATATAAACTAGTTTATCCATTTTTTTCAATCAACATACACATATCTATTATACTGTTAGCTCATACTAGTTAACTTAGGCCAGTGATCGGGCACTCGTCGTTAGTGTCGTCAAATTAATACTCAAGCTATGCCCGAATATTATATTTATATATAGTATAGTGCACAACTCAAGGTCAGATTTCTAAGGAACTTCTTGAATGAGAATAACAATTAATTATGTAAATAATTATAAATTCAGGTCCAATGTTTTGTGGGTTTGGTAATTATAAAGATAAGAACATAAAGAAAATAAGGAAAGGATGGAAAGATGAGAATGTGAAATCCTAGAGAATAATCACGAAGTCTACCATCATAGCCCAACAACGATAATCAAAAAATTATTATTATAATTATATCAAGTAAAACCACATCCAATATTATATCTCGTGTACAGGAAATATGGATCAATCATGATAATCATAAAAGACTCAACAAAGTAACAATTTATAATTAAACTTAACAATCCTTAAGCAATGGCGATAATAGAAACAATAGATAGATCACTCTGTCATACGACCTCAATTTAACTGAATGTGCAAGAGTAAACTTTATTAATGGTCAAACAAACACACTAATATTGTTTATGGAAGAATTAAAACGATCTAATGACTATTATCTGAGACTAAAAACAACAATAATAATAAAAACTCCCTGGACATCGACGACCGTTGAGCTCAGGCTTCATTCGGATTCTCCTCTAGGATGAAGAACGTTTAGGCTCTCATCATAGAGACCTAATGACAGCTACTCTACTCTAATCTATTTTGCCACCAGTTGAGGTGCTGGGGCGATTCTCGGAATTCTCGAATGAATTGAGCGTGGAATGGTGACCTCTATTTATAGTCTTGAGTAGTGTGCTGGGTCTGCAAGTCAAGAAACAATTTTGGACTTGGGCCATCGTCTGCGCCGGCGGCCCAACATGATGGTGCACCGAAATATCTGCGATATTTCGATTATATCTTTGTATTTTGAATCCTAGCCGTCCAAATTATACTCCCATGCTTCGAATTAATCTGCGTCGCGAGAATTCCTATTTTGGGCCGGCGGCCCACATGGCGGCGCAAGATTATCTTGTGCGATTTAATATCTTCTCGTTGATTCTAGATGATTCCCTCTGGTTAGACCCTGTTTGGATATCTGAAACACTAAAAACCCGTTAAATAGCACTTATCTATAAAATGCAATAAATAAACGCTAATTAACTTATTTTTATCCATTTTATTATGCCACACCTTAGTGCAGCCCTTAATACATTAATTGGTCTAATTGCAATATATTGGCATTATAAACACGTAAAAAGAAGACCAAATATCATATCAATATTTAGGCTGATCAGCCAGTTAACTTAGGGCCTATTTCGGAGATCATCCTATTCAATCTCATCTCATTTCAAAATGAGATGAGATAGTGGAGTAATGAAATGAGATGAAAATGATGGATTGGTGTTTGATGATTTGAGAGAAAATAATGTTAAATAAGATGTGAAATTAATAAAAGGTTATATAATGATTGTGGTTTGTTGAAATAGGTTTAGGGATTTTTTTAAAATTGTATAGGAGTAGAAATGGTAAGAAATAATGAAATGAAATGGAGATAATGAAATGAAATAATAGGTGTTTAATAAAGTTATAGGCAAAAGACATGTTGGTGCCCCTAACATTTGAGATCAATTTCAGTTATGCCCTCAACGTTTCTTTTGTGTCATTTATGCTCTCAACGTTTCACATTGTTGTCAATTATACCCTAACCTCAATTTTTTTTGCCAAAGTCCTATTTTGGTCTCTCAAGTTTGCTCCAAGTTCCGTTTTGGTTCTTCAGCTCAAAGTCCTTCATTCATCATCATCGTCAGCACCACCACCGTCAGCAGCAGCACCGCTGCCGAGCTTTTCCGACAAGGTTCGTCAAAAATCATATTTTCGGTCATTTGTTCGCAAAATGACTGGCAAGCCGCCGAAAAATTACTCAATCGCCAAAAATCATATTTTTAGTTATTTGTCCGCAAAATGCAGGCCACCATTGAACTCAGGAGGTCAAAAAACTTTGGTTAGGAATATTCGTAGTCGTCGGGGCCGCCGTGTATCTCGCCGGAAAGTTTATCGAAAAAGCTCAGCAACGTGGTGTTGCTGTTGACGGTGGTGGTGGTGGTAGTGGTGAAGATAATGATGAATGAAGGACTTTGAGCTGAGGGACCAAAACGAAACTTTGAGTAAACTTGAGGGACCAAAATAGGATTTTGGCAAAAAAAAAATTGAGATTAGGGTATAATTGACAACATGTGAAACTTTGGGAGCACAACTGAAACTGACCCCAAACGTTAGATGCACCAACAAATCTTTTGCCTAAAGTTATATTTCAAAAGTAAAAAACAATAATAACAATAATAACAAGAATAATAATAATAATTATTATTATTTTAAGGGCAAAACTTATATCAGGTTACCTACATCCTTGCTATCAAGTTCTCCGATCAATATTTGACACGTGTCAAAAATTTTATATATGACCAATTATGATAAAGAGAGAATATTAAACATCACTTTTTGCATGACCAATCATTGAAGAGAGAGAATGTAATCAAGACTTGTGATTGGTGGAACTTGATAGCAAGAATACAAAGAACTTGATATAAGTTTTATCCTAATTTTAAATCTTTAACATACTCTAGTTGTAGATTTTCTTTTTCAAAGTAAAGTAATAAATACACTTCAATTCTTTTTGAAAATTAAGCATGTTTGCTTTTCATCTTTAAAAATAACTTTTTATTTTTAAAAATAAAAAGTATGTTTAATAATATTATTTTTTATTTTTCTAAATTTAAAATGTCAAATAGTATTTTTGAAACTTAAAAAATAAAAAAATATTAAAAAATGTTCTGAACTGCCAAAATAATTTTAAAAAATTTATTCTTTGAGATTCGAATCAGACAAGCGCTAAATCTTTTCATTAATCTTTACCCAAAGCTTCAATTATAAATTTGAAAAGTTAAGGTGCACATTTTTTAAATAAAAATCAAACTTTTCACTACGGAATGGAAAAGTCATCCCTTATTAAAGAACCACTATATACGGTAACCCAAAAACAAAATTAGAACTAGGAAGCATGAACACTGATACGGACACGGGACACGATACAGACACGGACACACCGACACGTCAAATTCTTAAACTTACATGACACGGCATGACATATATTTATATATATATAAATAATTAAGAATTCATAAATTTTGATGAGAACTTTAAAAATTATAATATTTATTCATAATATATGTCATATGTATTATTATTTTATATTGTTTGTCATGTTAAAGTCACAAAAAAATTAATTTTATATTCTGAAACTTATGAACATGTGTCGTACAAGTGTCGAACACAGACACGTGTCTGACACGGCGATACGCCCTTAGAATGAAGTGTCAATGCTTGAACCACCCTATACTCCCAGGAGCGACTTCTTCGGGCGTAAAGTTCTCACCAAAAATAATTGCATAAAGTCAGTCCCCCCAAAAACATTCATATAAAGAATAATGACCATAAAAAAGGGTTTCCAACATTGGTGATCGTGTTTTGAAGGGAAATTTTAGTATGCAATTTGGATATGCATTGTGGGGCGGGGTGTCATAATCTATATTTTTAAAGTTTTTTTTGTTAAGTCATGGGTATTTCCTACTTATTCGTGTAATAGTCTAAGCGAAGACTAATCACATTCGAGTCTCAGAGACGAAATGGTCAGAGCCCTCCCAATAATGTCGACTTTAGGGATCGAGCTTTGGTCATCTCCCTAGGATGTAGCTCGCATAGCCGCTACACCAAACACATGTTGGTTATATTTTTAAAGTATTTTAATGATGATAAATAATAAAAAAAATAACTTTATTAATTAATTAAAATTGTATATGATGTTACATCATTAGTTGCATACTTGCATGCAACGCCTAAATTGCATCATAGACTAACTCTTTTAGGATTTATATGTAGTAGATTCTTAAAATTATTAATATTAATATTTAGTCAATAAGCATAATATATTTTTGGCTAAAATATCTTTTGTGTCTCTCTAATCATGGGATAAGTTTTAAGTGTATTCTTAAATTTTTTTTATGCTTAATTGTATCTTCAAACTTTTACATTAGACTAAATTGTATTTCAAGGCTAATAAATATCGTTTAAGGGCCCGTTTGGGATACCAATTTGGCTTCAATATTCTTTAGTACTAGAGCTATGGTGCTACTGATTATTTGTTTTGCTAAAAACAATTTTCATTATAGTAAAATCTCTATTTTATTACCATTACATTTCAGTAATTATTCAATTACTGACATACCCCTATTTAAATACTTATAATTACATGTACTCTAATACAAATATAAAAAAAAAACTAAATATTAATTTTCACTATCCTGATTTATGAAATTTACAACTTTTTTTCATCCATCATTTTTTATTAATTTTTTTTCTCTCTTTCTTACCTCTCACACACACACACTAATATTATATTATATATAATTTATATTAATTTAATTAAAAAAATAATTTTGGTCCTTAAAATTATACCTACTCACAAGTCAGTATTAGAATTATCAAAATATATGATTTTTGATATATTGGCAATTGTCTTTTTATTATTGTAACCATAAAAAATATNATATAATTCAAATATACATTTTGGTCCTTTCGCTAGTATATATATGAGTAATATTTTTTGTAGTATAAAAATTAAAAAACAGTAATCTTTCAAATATTTTTTTTCAAATAATTATCCTTTTTTTTTATGTACCGTACACTGTTGAAATTATTTATCAAATTCTGCATAATAATTTGTTGTTTGTTAAAGATAAATTATTTGGTCCATAAATTTTTAAAGATTATTCTATTTTGGTCCCTAAATTTATTTTTTGGCCATTGAAATTGAAAGAGAGACCAAATTATTGATGAATACGCTTTTTTTATGGGTCGAGACATATATTTCCCTTCGTAAGGACTAATTCGTTGGATCGATATAAAATCTTGGACCAAATAGAAGGTTTTTAAAATTTCTATGTTATTTACATTTTGGTCATTTCATTTCATTTCATTACATAATACATCTCCAACTTTCATTACAAATATTCAACTTTAGCACAAATTCCAAGACAATTTCATTACCATTTCATTTCATAACCACCACAACCAAAAAGTCAAAATATCATTTTTTTTATTTCTATCTCATTCTATTATCAATTATCAATTCTACCTCTATACAATTTAAAAAAACCCATATAATTATTTCAAACAACCACAATCATTACATACCCTTTTTCATAATTTCACATCCTATTTTTTCCATTACATCTCAAACTAATCCAAACACCATTTTCATTACATTTTCATTACATAATTTTCTCATTACCATTTCATTACATAAAATCATCATTTCATTACATACTTATAATCCAAACACACACATAATCTTATTTGATTTACTTGCAGTTAGTTAATGGTGGTAGAATGAAAAAAAGTTATTATTGCAATTACCTTAGATAATCCATTTATATCTTGACTTTTGATACCAAAGAAACTTTCTTATCTTAGTATCTCTTTATAAGAAATTTCAAAATCAATGAAGACTGTGCATTTAATTTGGATATAATTATTTCAAACAACCACAATCATTACATACCCTTTGCCAGAGTAGTTAGGCTTGCCTCTCCTCTCACCATTAGAGGTGGTTACATCCATCCCTAGAAGTTGGTAATTACGAGTCAAGTCCGGTCTATGTGCCTTTCGAGATCTAATCGATTGAAACTTGAGCTAGGTTAGGTTAGGCTAATTGAGTCACTGGGCTGAGCCAAATCTCTTACTTTATTTTTTTAAAAAAAATTATTATCTTTAATTGTTTTATTCAATTTGTATATATTTTTGAACTTATAACCTATATATACATTAATTAATATAAGTAATATTTTTATGTTAATAGGATTAATTTTACATAAATGATTTATTAATTTCAAATGTCAACATAATTTATATATAAAAAAACACTTCACATTTTAAAAGAATAAGTGTACTCTGAGTCGAGTGAGGCAAAAAAACATCCTAAATTCGAGCCCTTGCTTGGCCCAACCAGAGACCTGACCTAGTGGCCAAAGAGTGGTCGAGTTGGGTCAAGTTCTAGTGAACCCCTGGTTATAAGATGAACGGTCAAAATGTAATTTAATGGATTCATAACATTTTAATGATTTACTAGCAGCTTCTTAACTATTTATAAAATGAAGTCAAATTCCAAGAAATGGAATCACATCCTATTAGAGCGAATATCCTTCGGGACTTACATTCAATTTAATATTATATATATTATTGTTTAAATTTAATTAATTATTTTTGTATATATTTCTTATATAAATCATTTTTTTGTTATTTTATATTTAATTTTTTTATATTAAAAAACAAATTTAAAAATAAATCAATAATAATTTCATTTATTTATTTTAGTTGATGGATACTGGATATAGGATTCTCGATATATACAATTTATAAAATAAAATATCCTACCCGTATTTATATTTTTTTTTTCTAATATTTCGAGTATTTTGGGTACCCGTCGAATATCGAATATGGTACGGGTATGTATATTAATTTATCGAGTACGAATATTGATTAGGATGAACAAATACGAATACGGATATTGACAAAACCATCAAATACCCTACGTGTTGCCATCCCTACTCACAACAACACACTTCAAAATATGATATACTTGTCATGTTTAGTAATCCTCAAAACTTGATCTTTTTTGCCGGGCAAAAATCCACAAGAAGAAATAATAACGTTTTTTGTGCTTTCCAAAACCTTAATAATATTGCCACAACCATATATGTACTGGTGGTGTGAAGACCATAGACAACGGATTTATGAGACTGCATTGAAAGGAATAAGAAAGTGTTTGGAATGCCTTAATAGTCTTTTTCTTTTTTAGATATAAAAAACGGTGAATGAAAGAACACACAATAAGCACCTACGAGTCCGAACATCGGCTATCCCCAGCATAACCGCCTAAGATGGGGATACCCTGGTTTAGACTCGAAGACACGACATCTTCCAAAGGATTAAAACAACGACACACGGGCCAACAGAGATACCAGGGGGACCCTGCCCTTGATTAAATACAACATCATAATAACTAATCGAAAAAAGAACAGACCACTTCATTCATGTATTTCTAAATCAAATCAAGACCAACCAAAATGATAATCCATGAGGACTCGAACCGCTCTCTATTTCTTTTCCAACGATGAATCCAACCAAAAAGCCACTGTTGCAACTGTCCACCCCGCACATCACTGAAGACTGAAAACGGTAGTCCAAACCAGACCGCTCTAGAAAAACTACAATGCAAAAAGTTGTGGGAGATTGAGTCGTCCGTCTCACCACAAAATGGGCAGACAATGTCACAGCGAAGATGGTGTCTGTTGAGATTGGAAAAGGTAGGGAGACCATCATTATAGATCTTCCAAATGTTGAGAAGAATTCTTGATGGCACCTTCGTCTTTCAGAAATCATTCCACGGAAAAGAGCTCCATTACCTGGATGGTCCACATGGCCGAGCAAATCAAAGCCTGCAGCAGTAGTGTATGACCCAGTGGAAACAGGAGTCCAAACCCACGTGTCCAGAGAATGACGAATCGGCCCAGCAGTATTGAGAAGGGCCAGAGCATCCTCTTTAGAAAAGATTCTATTAATAATCCTGTAATACCCCAAAGTATTATATTACACATTAGACTTAGCATTTGGCTCAAAAGTAAATTATGAAGTTAATCTAGAAGTCCTTACGAGCTTGTGGTTAAATTTTGGGAGCAATCTGACTCAGAAAAGTTTACCGTGTTTCATTTTAATTTCATTATGAGATACTTTTGAGTAAGAAATAATAAATTATAGATATAATATTTTGGAAGTAAAATATATATTTGGAACCTACTATTTTCAATGAATCCAACAATATAATTTTTGTCAAAAATTTCTATTTCTAGAACTTTTGAGTTTCTAGGGACTGTTTTGAAAGAATTAAAATATTTTCTGGGGAATACATTGATTATAGCCTTAAGCCAGTGTTAGTGAAATCTGGAATTTTCTAGCACTATGAATCAGCCTCAAAGCCCATTTAATTACACACACACACACACGATACCTTCACTATTTTTGGTCCCTCACTCAATCTCTTCCTCCCTCACTCACGAACCACCACCACCACCCATTTCGCCGCCGTCCGTCGCTCCGCCGCCGTCCGACGACCGTCGCCGGCGTCCAGCCACCACGGGCCGCTGTCCTCCTCCTTCTTTTCTTCCACTTGGTACCATTTTCATTCATTTCACCATTTTTGTTTCTCTCTTTGAAATCCATGAAAATTTTTGATGTTTCCTTCGATTTTCTTGTGTTTTTTTCTGATGATTTGTGAAGCTCTAAACATTCATAACATTTGATATAGTGCTTGACTCCATATTCATCAAGTTGGGACCTAAGAGAAACTAGGGTGAAACTTTAAATGGGGTTTTTGCTCAAATTCTCATGTTCCTTGAAATAGATGGTTTATATGAGTTCAATGGGTGATGATTATGAGTTCTATACCATCAATGTGAATTTATAGAGTGTATTTTGAAATTGGGTGTTTTAAGGTAAAACTTTAAAGTTACAAATTGATCCTCATGAATGACTTTGGTGGTTTTTATGAGTTAAATGAGTTTTTATACATCTATGAAGAATTTTGGAAGTGTAAGTTTGTATTTANGAACATCAAAGGCCTGCAGGTTTGCACCAGAAAATTGAAATACCAGAATGGAAATGGGAACGCATTACAATGGATTTCGTGACGGGTTTACCTCGTACCTTGCATGATTATGACTCAATCTGGGTAATTGTGGATAGGTTGACTAAGTCAGCCCACTTCCTTCCTGTGAAGACCACTTATGGTGTATCGAAGTATGCTCAGACCTATCTAAATGAAATTGTGAGGTTACATGGGGTTCCTGTATCAATCATATCAGATAGAGGACCTCAGTTTACTTCCCGATTTTGGGGAGCCTTGCAAGAAGCTTTAGGGACTCGACTTGATCTTAGCACTGCTTTTCATCCCCAGACTGATGGCCAGTCAGAGAGAACCATCCAAGTCTTGGAAGATATGTTAAGGGCTTGTGTTTTAGATTTTGGTGGTAGTTGGGAGAAGTACTTGCCATTAGTAGAGTTTGCCTACAATAATAGTTATCAAGCTAGCATTCAGATGGCTCCTTTTGAAGCTTTATATGGGAGGAGATGTAGGTCTCCCATTGGCTGGTTTGAGGTCGGTGAGGCAAAGTTACTTCGGTCTGATCTTGTGCAAGATGCGATGGAGAAGGTAAAAGTTATCCGAGAAAGACTCTTGACCGCTCAGAGTAGACAAAAGTCCTATGTTGATAACCGGCGTCGTGATTTGGAGTTCAGCGTAGGTGAACAAGTATTCTTAAAGGTCTCGCCCATGAAGGGTGTAATGAGGTTTGGTAGGAGAGGGAAGTTGAGCCCGAGGTATATTGGGCCATTTGAAATTCTTGATCGTGTTGGGAATGTAGCATATCGTTTGGCCTTGCCTCCAGGATTGGAGAATGTGCATCCAGTCTTTCATGTTTCGATGTTAAGAAAATATTTACCGGATCCCACTCATGAGATCAAACCACAAGAAATTCAGTTAGAGGAAGGATTAGTATATGAAGAGACGCCTATTGCCATTGTGGATAGACAAGTGAAGAAATTACGCTCTAAGGAAATTCCANCTCTATCTTGTACTGATACTGCTGAGCAGGTTATTATATGGTGTATGGACCCTTCCACTTACAGGGGATACCATGCCGAAATTTCTCTAACGTTCATCACATGTTTATAAGTGAAGTTGTGTTTTCGGTCAGGGAAATGATGAATCTAGGCTTACGGGTCATGGGGTTACTACGTATGGTCCGTGCCGGTCACGTATCCCATTAGAGGGTCGTGACAAATCCTATCATCCCAGGCATAAGAATCATGATCAATCAAATCATTCACAAATATTCCGGAGGGGGAGCCAGAGATGTGTACCTCCCAAAATTTGCTCCTGACTTCAATCTGATCACCCCTGCCCATCCTCCACTTGAGATGGTCAGTAATGATAGGGGCACAGTCTTTGACCCCTCTCCAGACAAGTAGATGGTCAATAGTCAATACCTCTACTTGCGGATATTACATGTTTTGTTCACGAAAAAGTCTTTAATTGATAAAGGGAAGCTCAAGGACACGAGATAAATTTATAAATTAGGAAAATAAAATGAAGAAAGAAAGCAACTCTTAAACTTCTCCCAAATGCTAAGCCATCCCCAACAAAATCTCAATATGGTCGAGTAAATTATTACTTCCTCCGGTTCTATATATCTGATGTTTAAGGTAAATGCACAGACCAAAGAAATGATGAGTTCACCTAAAATGGAGAGAAAAATGAGATAAAAAGACTAAACTATCCCTACTAAATTACTTGGAAAATGTTTATTCATTTATGACTCTACTATATATAATAGGGATAGAATAGTAAAACAATAATTAACGTTCTCTTGAATTTGTAAAATATCAAATATTTTGAAATAAAAAAATTATCCAAAATATTAGATATATAAAATAGATAGAATAATTTATTATGTCTGGTTAAAATTTCCAAAAAAACCACATTTTTATTGTCAACTCCTTACAAAGTATATGTGGCGGAAGAATTGATTAGTAATAAAATTACAGGAGGTAATTAATAAATGTCTTATTCAAATGTTGAGTCCACATGAAATGCTATGCCTATCTCTAAGCAGTGTTGTCATAATCGAATCGGATAAAGATTCAGACAAGTGTTCGGTTCACGGTCTGATCGGTTGAATCGGTCGAACCATCGGTTGGACCAGATGACGCAATAAATAATTATTTTTAATATATTAAATATAAACCCTCTATATTTTTTTTGAGTCTAAGAGATACATTAAATCTATTAATAAATACATCTCTTTATGCAAATAATATAACTTTTCTCTCCACAACTAGAGATCATGAACTAACTATTTTTTCAAGCAAGTAAATGGACTAAATGCATCTTAAACAAGATCTCATAAGTCATAAACTCATAATAATCAAATTCAACATGTCAACTCTCAAGTTGCAAGTTCATCACACACAATTTTAAAGTTCAAAAGTACAAAATCCAAAAAAAAAAAACGTAAATCTGACCCAGTATAAAAAAAAAATTTGAGAACCGCCGATCCGGTCCAGCGGTTGGACCCGAGTTTTCGGTTCTTGGCCGGTTATTTCCGGTCCAACTATCATTTTGGTTCAAATGGTTGAACCAACTCGCTCATCTTTTTGGCTAACGGTCCGACCGGCCGGTCCGGTCCGATTTTCACAACAATGATTCCAAGAACATAACAATATTGAATTCAACTGGGAGATTTCAGAGAGTCATTCATCAAAACAATATTTTAGGACTAAAATTAAATGAAATCATTAAAATAAAATTTTAAAGAAAAGTTAACTATTTACTTGAACTTTGACTGTAAAATAAAAATGAATAAACTAATATAATTTAGTTTTTGAAAGATCACTGATTGATAATTCGATCTCTGAAAGATTAAAATAATATATATTTAGTCTCTAAAAAATCAAAATGATAAATCTTTTAGTCCTTAAAATGTTAAATCAATATATTATTTGGTTCATAGAAAAGACTAACTAGTATATCGTTTTGATCTTTGAAGAATAAAATTGTACATTTCAATCTTTCAAGAATTGAATAGTGAATTTGATAATCTTTTAAAGACTTAATAAATTATTAATTTATTCAAAGAGAAATATTTATTTATTATTATTTCTCTGGTGTTAGAAAAACATTTATGTTTCAAAAACTTAATTTTTTTTTTAAAAAAAAAATTAAAAAAAATATTCAAAAAATAATAATTCTGTAGTTGTGTGCTTGTGCCTAGATCTCTTCATATGTTGCCAGCTCATTCAACACTCAGCAAAAGCAGAGAGGCGTGCTCATAACACGTGCCTCAGGCATGTGTCGTTTACCAGCCCCCCACAAAATCGTTTCATTGCTTGTTTGGATAAACGACGAAGCCAACAATCCATGAGCGTTGACAAATAATCATCCAAGAGGAGCGACGACGTGGCAAGACCTTTGCGTTGGGACCCTCTCGTGTCGTTCATGGCTGCGACACGTCGTGTATTATACACAGGTGTCACCAGTCACCGTTTCAGCATATTCTTGAGTAGTTGAATTTAATAAATAATAACTTCAATTTCTTTTTCTTAAAGAAATATAAAGTATACAACCCATAAAAAAAATTTATAGGGGACATTAGAATTTTATATCCCTTTGTTTACTTTTTCTTTTTCCTTGAAGATATCTCTTGCCACGATCTTTCAAGAGTAAATTGATAATTTGGTCCCTGAAAAATTATTGAGTTAATAATTCAGTTTTTAAAAAATTAAAATATACAGTTTAATCTTTAAAAGATTAGAATAATATATTAATTAGTCTTTTTAATAAATTAACTAGTATACTGGTTTAATTTTTTATGGACTAAATATATACAATTTTAATTTTTTAAGGACTAAATATGAATTTTAATCTTTTAAAGACGAATTGTAACTTAGATCAAATTATTAGTTTATTGATTTACTCAATTCGCAAAGCGCGTGCTTGGGGCATGCCCTTGTGGTGGTTTCAAGCCCCACATCGGTGAGAAGTGAATGTGTGTGTGAGAGTATTTAAGTATAGATTATATGAAAATAAGGACTAACATTGTGTTTTGTCCATTCCTGTCTCTGACAAAAAAAAAAATTGAGTCAATTAAACTATTTATTAATTTTAACGTCAATGTTAATTACTTAATTTTGTCAACACATCCGAAAGTGAGACATGGAAAGTGAAGTTTGGCTGAATTGGAAATAAAATATAGGTAAAAGTACTAATTTTATCCTCAAATTTTACGTTAACTGTTAATTTTGTCTTTAATATTTTATATTTTGGTCAATTTTATCATTTGCTCTTACTTTAATCAAATATTAATGATAGAATCTACGTAACTAATGATATGTAATGTAAAATTAATAGAAAAAGAAACGCAAATCTTAGTTTAAAAAATAGGATGCAGTCTGTCGTTAAATTATTGAAAAAAAGGTAGTCAAAGGATAAATTTGACTAAAACATAAAACATTGGAGATGAAATTGACAGTAAAAAAAATTAGAGATGAAATTGATAGTTGGTGTAAAATTTGAGCACGAAATTAATGTTTTTACCTAAAATATATCATATTTCTTGCGCTTCAAGTTTCTCAATTAAAAGTGATTTTCCGGGAAAAATAGGCCTTACAAAATTTATTTCATTTTCTTATTCCTTGAGTCAATTTTTTCCTTCCTTTCTCCTTCACGTTTCTCTGTCTCTCTTAAGGTTGCATATACAGAGAGAACCAGAGAGAGAGAGAGAGAGAATGGGTCTGATACACTGATGTTAATGCAATTCACGTTCTGAAACCCCAAGCTTCCTGGTGTTAATCTGCTACTTCGCACCCCATAGTAAGTTCTTCGCGCTCAGAAATCATAATATCTCCAGCTTTGATTCAGGTTTTACCAGAAATGTTTTGTTAACTTCGGTGTTTGTTTGGCTGGCAAGAAAACATGAGAGAAGTAATTTCGTGTATTTTCACTTATTGCTGTATTCTTAGACTAAGGCAAAGGAAAATTCTTGAAATGCTTTCTTTTCGCATGTACAATTTAGGCATTTGAATTACTCTTATTAAGTCGACTGCCTTTTCTAATCTGTGTAGTGAGATCGCAAATTGAGCTCGATTTGTGCTCCTAGGCTGTTTTGCAATTTGATTCTATGCTTTACTTATTGCTGATTTTGAATTCTGTCATTGTTACACTTTGTTTGTTTCCCTGGAAAATTTGTGTAAGATGCCGGGAAAACCTGAAATTGAAGAGTGGAAATTAGAGGGTGATGAGCAGATTCAGTTGCAATCAGCCATTCACTCTCAACCTTGGTGGCGTGGAGTAGGGGTAAATGCCTCAAAATCATCTTCAATAGATCAGCTAAATGGTTCAGCCACTGCCGGCGCCCCACGGTCAGAAGCTGGCGCGGCACAGGTGGAGGATGGTGCGGGTGTTGGAGTTGATTTTAGCAGACAAACACAGCCTATGGTTTCACCTTTGGCTCCTGGAACTGGTGGGTTCATTGCTGGTATTCTTGCATGCGTTATAGAGACTCTATTTAAAACTAGGCCAGAGTGCATTTTTGTCTCATAACTTTGTCTCAGGTCTCAATTTGGTGCCATATCTTTTGCTAGGTTGCACATTTGGTCTTGTGTTGCACTTTTGGTCTTGTATCTTTGGGTCAGGTTGCGGAATTGGTCCCATATCTTTTGGTCAGGTTGCAGAATCGGTCCCGTATCTTTGAGCCAGATGCAAAATTGAGCTCATATCTTTGGGTCAGGTGGGATTGACGGTGAAATGTTTTGCAAAAATATAGGAACAATTTTGCAACTTGACTAAAAGATATAGGACCAAAAGTGATACGGGACCAAATCTACAACTTTTTGAAAGGTATGAGACCAAAAGTGCAACAAAAAAAGTTATGGGACCAAATTGAGATCTGAGCAAAAATTATAGGACCAAAAGTGCAGTTTAACCTTAAAACTATTAATGTTTTTTTAGTTGAATGTTTAAAATACTGTGTTAAAGTAGTACTTGATATATATGGTATCAGAGAGACATACACATTTAATGCTTGTTGTTTCATGTGTTTATATTGAAATGGAATTTCATAATTAAGTTGAAGGGCACCTTGAAAGAATGATATTAACATTTTTAGGAATTAAAACTTTCCTTTTAATGTCAAAGAAATGGCATTTAAGTTTTGTTCAAAACGAAAGGTAGGAAAAAGAGAAAAAAAAAAAGCTTAATGAGGTGCTTAAAGAAACTCCTCTTATTTATCTTGTGAATGAATGAATGCATGGAATCTTTAAAATGGGGCAATATTGCTTCTTCAATCTTATTTTTTATCCTTCAACTAAATGTGTTTCTGCAAAAATCACGGCATGATGTTGTGTTTATAAAAAGTTTTGTTGTTGATTTCAGGTGAAGATGCTTGCAAAGAAAGCCAAGGTGTCAAACATGTTCTTTCTTTGTCATCAGAAACTGTGAACAAACATCTTGGTTCATCTTCCCAGTTGGAACATGTTGAACATTCAATTGTAAGACCTATTAAAAGCCCTCTCTTTTGATCTTTTTCTGCCACATTGTTCTTTGACATTTAGTTTTAGCTTGATCCAACACTTTGTAGTATATGTTTTGGAGCATAAAATTAAAGATTATAGGCTTTCTCATTATGTGCAGATGTTAACATCTTATCCTTACTCGAATGCACAGTATGGTGGAGTAGTGACTACTTATGTGCCACATGCTATGGTATGCTATATGCAATTTCCATAAAAGAGTTTATGAAACTGTTTTTGCTTGTATATCCCTTCAATGATCTATACATAGAACTCTGATTTCTTTGTTCATTTGGAAGAAATTATTATTTTTATGTGTTTCATACCTAAGATCAAGTGATGTTTTGTTGCTCATATGTTTGGCTCATATTAGATCCTTCTTTGCACCAATTAAAACACCATACTGATAAATTTGGCTATAAAACGTTAATTGCATCATTAGAGTACATTACTTATCACTTAATATTTGCTTTGTCACTGTGATCGCTGCATTAGTGTCCTTTTTATTCAAAACCTAGCAGGTTTCATGTATTGAAAATCTCCTCACCACCGTATCTTTATGGGGTTGGTCTATTTAGCATGTGTTCCAACCTCTTAACTCTTAAGACATTTTTTTTCTCTAACTTCAAATTTTCATTTTGCACATTTAACTTCGAGATTCTTGTTCTAATACATAATAGTCACTTTCTTGCGATTTTATTCCTATATATTGCTGTCGAAATGCTAGATAAACTCTCAATTGTATGGTATGCATCACGCGAGAATGCCTCTGCCTCTTGAGATGGAAGAGGAACCTGTTTATGTCAACCCAAAGCAGTACCATGGTATTCTGAGGCGACGACAAATCCGTGCGAAGGCAGAGCTTGAAAAGAAGGTGATCAAAGTTAGAAAGGTATGGTGGATGATGCAGTATTCAATATTGTGTTTTGAAGAGACTGTCAGCTACTTCTCATATTTGTATTACACTTCATATTTCATTTCTTTTAAGCAGTGTTCTTAAACTAATAACCTAGGCTACTTGGCCTTTTTCAGTAGGCAACTTTGCCTGTTTTTCTCCTACACAGCCAGCAGCAGGATTCATATTATTGTATATGTTCTCCCTTCTGTGATTTCAGAATTTAAACTATTATTTAACTGGGGAGAGTCATAATTGTTACACATGTTACAGAGATTCTTCTTGTAGACCTAAACTGTCAAAAATAAGTTATTCAAGTCAATCAAAAACAGTTGTTGGGATGAATTCCTCCAAAAGTATGTATAACATGTTTCAATGCTATCAGTGTTTTTGTTTGGTTTATTGTTTCTTGCTCGATAGCAAAGATTATACTCATTTTACCATCAGTTTTTATATGTTACAGCCCTATCTTCACGAATCTCGTCACCTACACGCAATGAGAAGGGCGAGGGGTTGCGGTGGTCGCTTTCTCAATACAAAGAAGCTTGAGGGTAACAACAATTCCAATGTCACTGTGAAAAAATGCAACAACAATGATGAATTCACCTCAACAATATCTAACAGTTCACATTCCTCTGCAAGTTTGCATACCAACAATAAGTATCAAGGCTCATCAAATGATCATCACTATGCATCAGTGTCCATGGTTCAAAATATGCACAAAGCACATAGTTTCTCCATGGGGTACCATGATGGCAGTGCTCTTTTATCAGTATACCAACCGCATGGAAGAATGGAGCCCTAATTCTCGCGCATTCGGTGGGTTCCCTCAAGAATAAGATGACTGTTAACTACTAGAAACTCGTGATTTTGGTTTAACTTAATTTCTTGAAAAGTTGCATTCCATCATTTTTAATACCTTTAGAAAGATGAAATTGAAACCAAAATATTTTTTCTTTAAGTACCAAAATGGGAAACTTTTTTTTGAAAGAGTCTATTGATATTGGAGTATTTCTGGAGGACTCAATAATGGTTTCCTTGTATATGTAATGTAAAAAGATCATATGTTGCAGATGAAGATGAAGGGCTTTGTGTCATCCAGCATGAAGGAAACCACCCTTATGATGCAGTATTACTCAGGCAATTCATTCTTGGCTGTTACTTAGGTTAAAGGAGTGAAGATCATTAGGGAAGATTAATGCCCCTGTTTGTTCTTCCCTTGCTTCTATGTGTTTTAGAATGGAAGAGAGAAAAAGCAAAATAATGATAATAGTTATAATAATTACCATGTGTTCTGAACATTTTAAAGTCAGAGATACATGTGAATGTGGATGGTTCTGTTTTTCTTTGAAGGTTTATAGAACTAAAGTCCAGATTGCAGGTTTCAGTTTTTTACTCTCCTGTGGCGTTCATTTTCCTTAATTTTCTTATGTATGTCAAATATGTGCTTTTGGATTTCCACATCATAAGGCTTACTTAAAGCATAGCATCAAAAGTCAAAACTGGGTCATCAAGTTGAGGACATGAATCAATATAAAATGAGATACCATAGTTCATAGATTCTATATGTAAAATTGTACAATATTTGGAAGATACAGAGTTAGACTAGGTAATGCACCTCAAATTTCACACTACTAACAAGTAACCTAAGATCTTTTAGGTATAATCAAAATAAAAAGAAAAGATAGTATAAAGGACGAGAAAAGGTTAAAAAAAATAACTTTATATTTCCTATAGCTTTACTTAGGACTTGATTAGGAAAAGTTTGGGAAGAGTATTGGGCGGATAAGGTTGTTCAGAAATCTTAATTATTAACTGACTCTTAAATAATAATAAAAGTAAATTAACAATTTGGTCCTTAAATGGAATACAGAGTTTAATCTTTGAAAGATTAAACATTATGTTTTTTAGTCTTTTCTATGGATTGAAAAATGAAAAGTATACTTTTAGGGACTTTTTTTTGGCCAAATACTTTTAGGGACTTAAAATATATTGTTTGGATCTTTCAGATACTAAATTTTATATTTTAATTTTATAAGGATTGAGTTATCAAATTGATAATTATTTAAAGACGGTTAGTTTAGTTTAATAATAATAAGGGTAAATTACACTTTGGTATCCTGTGGTTTGACCCTATTTCACTTTAGTACCCTGTGGTTTGAAACTTGACACTTTGGTACCCTGTGGTATTCTCCATTAACACTTTGGTACCCTTTGGAGCTATTTTGTAATTTTAACCATAATAAATTTTACAAAAATTACATATTGACCCCAAAAAAATTTTAAAATTTTCATTTTAGTCCCTATATAATATGTATCCAGGGACCTATTTGTAATTTTTTGAAAATTTTTTGGGGTCAATATGTAATTTTTGCAAAATTTGTTATGGTTAAAATTACAAAATAGCTCCAAAGGGTACCAAAGTGTTAATGGAGAATACCACAAGGTACCAAAGTGTCAAGTTTCAAACCACAGGGTACCAAAGTGAAATAGGGTCAAACCACAGGGTACCAAAGTGTAATTTACCCTAATAATAATAAGAGAAAATTCACTATTTGATTTTTGAATTTACACCTAGTCAACTAATTAGTCTATGAATATTGAATAATCAAAATACATGATTTGGTCTCAGAAATATTTCGATTATCAACTATTTGGTTCTTGAATTTGAACTAATTTTATACTTTTTTGTTCCTAAATTTGTACTAAATTAATATTGTTTGCTTCTTGAGTTTGAATTAATTATATATTTTTTAGTCCCCAAATTTGTACTAAATTAGTACTACTTGATCCTTGAATTTGTACTAAATTTATATTTTTTTGGATCCATAAATTTGAGCCAAGAATGAAATGGTTGACAAATCACAATTATATTTAATAAGCAGATGGGCCAGATGGGCCAACCCAGTAGAAAACATATTAGAAGTGACTAGTATTGTAAAATGAAAACCCTAAATTGGACAAAGGCAAGTAGTCTCCTCGTCTCGCCACCGTTGCTAATGACTAAGGTAAGCTTCTCCGTCTTCTTCTTCGCTGCTCTTCTCTCTGTCTCTGAGTATGGAATCCCAGTGAGGAAAATTTTAGTAATCTGAAGATGGATATGAAAAAAAGAAAAGAAATATCGAAATCGAAAGGTTGAGTTGGGGCTCCCTCCGATTGAAGAGGTTGAGGAACCATCTTTTGTTTTTCTTTGTTGATTTTCATGACTTCATGCCCAACAAGGTAGATACTAGGCCTTTCTGAGGGATTCGATTCGTCTTCTTCTCTTGTTCCTGTTTATTTTATTTCACTCTTCTGTTAATCTATTCTAGATTCAATTATAATGTTCTCTGTTTTACATGAGTATTAGAAAATGTTTTATTATTTGATCTAGAATTTACCTGAATCAACGAATTAGTTTTTTTTTATAATTAAAATATACTATTTAATTCTTCTTAAAATACTTTAATCGTCAACTAAGATCACTCTTTGACGAATTAGTCCTTAAATTTAATATAATTTTGCAGTTTTTGTAATGTGAATTTATATTTTTTGTTTCTTGAAATTGATTATTTGGTGAATTAAATTGCATAATTTAATTATTAAAAATTATTTATTGACTCGTATAAACTTAAATTTTTAAAACCTGCAGTCTAAATCAAACAATAACAATCAATTCATCAATTCAATCCAAAGTAATCTGAAGTACCATGATTGCAAATTGCGTACCGCATCACTGGATGCGGCCGCAATATTGCGGTTGCGGCGTGCAACGCAACCGCATCACACCGCAATTGCGGTGTGAGTTGAAATCACAGTGTTGCGCCGCAACATTGCGGTGTTGCGGCCGCAACGTTGCGGCGATGCGGCTGAAATGCCGTTTTGTTGCGGTTGGCTGCCTTTGTTTTTTACATTTTTCTGATATAGAAGGGACGAGGGATCTGAAAAATGGTAGAATGAGAGAGAGATCAAGAGAGAGCATGAGCTGGAGAGATGTGAAGCTTGTTTGTGGCTTCCTCTGCTAGTGCCACTCATCATCTCTCACTTTTTTAAAGAAAAACTGAAGCTGAGTGCTTCAGTCACCACCATAT
>QANZ01014784.1:4354-18537 GCA_003254925.1 Chamaecrista fasciculata | reverse complement strand
CAAATAAAATGATTGGCCCTAGGGCACAATCTCCAACAGTTGCTACTGAAGGAACATGCGAGCTTGGAACGCCCTCTTCGGGCTAGTTTTGTTATTATTCTTTAAATGTTTAAACATTGGTTTTTCTCCTTATTAGATAAGGTGGATTTTTGTGTAAACATTAAAGAATGGTTTCTACTTTAAATAAATGTTTATTTGCTTATATGATTTGCAAAGGTACTCATTATATTTAAATTAGAATAAATAACAATAATTATAACATTGATACTGAAAACTACAAAGCTGGATTAGGATAAATCTAACCTTGAGTTCACAGTTGAGGGGCAGTCTCCGGTAGGTTGAGATCGTCGGATCCTGCAAACGAGAATGCACAGGGGGTTCCCTGCGATTCTTCTCCGATGCTTAAGTTAGAGAGAGAATAATGGAGAGTTTGAATTTTGTAGAGAGAGAGTCGTTACCTTAGAAAAGGTTCCCCTTTTTCCTTTTATCCTCCTTCCCTTTTGTCTCATGTTCGTACGAGGTCTCCCTGAGACGTTAGGGGTGTACTCGGGATGTGTGAGGAAAAAGGGGGTTGGTGTAGGTTTCTGCTTTTGATGTGACAGCTATCACTTCCAGGGTACGGTGGGATTTCCAACCTTCCCTCCTGGTTGTCAGTGATAGCCAAGAGTGCTTTTCATTGTTTGGTCTGCGCGCAGGGGGCGTTTCGGTCCTTTTGCGTGTCCTTCTTGTCCTGTCACGTGCTTTCAAGGATCTTTGCATTTAATGCCAATATCTTGGCATTAAATGCTTGAGTGGGAGGGAACCTGCTTGGGTTGCCTCCCCGCCGGGTATCCCCTATGTTCTTGATATTAATTCCGAGGAGCTATTCCGAGGAGTGTATATCACTAGTCCCTCCGAAAGGTCCGAGGGGGAGTCCGCGCCATCGGCTTCCGAGGGGTGATTCCGAGGAGCTCTTCCGAGGAGTGTATATCACAGGTCCCTCCGAAAGGTCCGAGGGGGAGTCCGCGCCATCGGCTTCCAAGGGGTGATTCCGAGGAGTGTATATCACTAGTCCCTCCGAAAGGTCCGAGGGGGAGTCCGCGCCATCGGCTTCCGAGGGGTGATTGCGAGGAGCTCTTCCGAGGAGTGTATATCACTAGTCCCTCCGAAAGGTCCGAGGGGGAGTCCACGTCGTAGGCTTCCGAGGGGTGTCTTCGGTTTCCGAATACCCTGAGTCTTCTGGACTTCTTTCCGCGGAAGCTGGAAAGTTTGGATGACACGTGGCTTGGGAGATGAGAGAAGTGTGTGGAGGAAGTTTTACGGTTTCCCAAGTTGCTGACGTCAGTAGCGTCCTTTCAACTGCCTACTTTACTTTTGAAATTTTGTACGGTCCATTATAAACCGCCATTTCCCTCTCTTCCCCAAATTTTCGCTTCCCACGATTTCTTCAGAGAAAACTTGAAAACCAAAAGCCGAGCAAGCTGTGACCAGTGACAATGGTGAAGCCTTCGAAGAAAATCCCGAGTCGCAAGGGGGGAAAAGATGGTGCCTCATCGTCGATTCCTGATGACGGAATTCCAGTAGCTCGCTACCTTGACCCGGTGACTGCTGTGAAGAGAGGGTACACGGTAAATGAGAGGAAAGACATGAAGGCTGGCTGGGGAGGTCCCACCATGGAGCCCGACCTATGGTGGGACATTCAATCGAAGCTGATGCACGTGGAGGCTGACGGCGCCGAGGCTCTGCGCCGTGCTCGAGGCGTAGTGCCCTGGTCGTCGCCACAAGGGTTGCCCTGCAATGTGCCTATCGACCCCAAAATCGTCTTGGAGAGGTCGAGGTTCGTAGACCCTGCTGAGCTCGCGACCTTGAACGAGACGTATTTTGCTCCGGGTACTCCAATGAGGAGGTTAGGGCATGTTGCCCGTCATATTAAGGAGGGCGTGGAGGGTTTCGGCAGCGAAAGATATGGTTTCGCGCACGAGGGGGGCTTTCTGTTCAACGAACATGTGCTCCAGAATGTGGGAATAAGATTTCCCTTCTCGGACTTCGAGATGGAAGTCCTGAATTACATTAATTGTTCCCCGGCTCAGCTGCATCCAAATTCGTGGCGGCTTCTCGCCATTCTTCAGAACGTTGCGGCGGAACTGGGCGTGGAGCTGACCGCGAAGGTCTTATTCTGGTCGTACCGAGTGGAGAGTAAAAACGAAGGGTGGGTTAGCCTCCATTGTATGAACAAGCCCGGTAGATACAGCGTGTTATCTGCCAACGTCAGTAGTGTGAAGAAATGGTTGAACTACCATTTTTTCGTTTCCTGGGAGCCGGTTGATCGGCGTCCGTGGTATTTGGATAACGAGGGTTATCCTCTTTTTCCTTTGTCCTGGTCGGAGCCCGTTGTTGGTCAGAGGGTGTTGACGAGGGAGAGCTTGGGTGCCGAGGAGCACCGAGCCGTCAAGTTGCTGTTATCGGCGGCAAAACAAGACGGGAATGATTACAAGACATGGGGTAAGCGCTAGCTAACGACGCTCTGTTTCCCCTTTGTTTTTCTGTTTCTGAGTTTACTTTGTCTGATTGTTCTGTGCCTGGTTTCTTGTTTTAGTGATGCATCACCTTGGGTTCCGGGGGAGGTTGGAGTACTTCACTAAGGCCTCGTCCTGTTGTGGCAGCTTTTTGACGCCTGCTTCCAAGGCAACCCTCCGTCTGCCCCTCTTGCCTCCCACGGCTGGGGAGGGCGGGAAGGATGTCTCTCCCCCGAAGAAGAAGAAGAGAGAAAGGGTCGTCTCCACCGGGAGTCCGCTCGGGAGGGGTGCTTCTCGGGCATCGGATCGTTTAGTGACTATTGCTTCTCCTGTTATGGCGAGGCCCATTGCCCGTGGTTCTCCGTCGGAGGAAGGTCCTCCCGTGAAGAGGCCCAAATTGATTTTGTACGAAGATGAGGATGACATCGAGGAGGATCCTAGTGCAGCTCTGAAGCCGCGGGGGTCTTCCCAGTATTACTCGGCTCCGAGGGGATCATCGGACAGTCCGGCTGCCTTGGAGGGCAATGACGATGCCGAGGGGAAGGTCGACGAGGGCGTCATAGAAGTCGACAGCGCATCGTCGTCTGGTGGTGACTCCGGTGAGGAGGACTTGCTGACCATAAGTCAGTTAGTTGGTGGGAGTGGGACTTCCGAGAACCCACCGGTCGAGGAAGGAAGGGTTCATCCATCAGATGTAGTGCTGGCCATCAAAGAGGCTGCATCCTCGCCCGAGGACGAAAACTTGCCTGCCGGGGGGGGTACCCCGCCACCGGAAGATGAAGACTTGGCCACCGGTGAGGGTACCAGGTTACCTGAAGATGGAGTCTTAGCTGATGGGGGAAACAGCAATCAAGTAGATGAGGAGGCCCAGGCTGTTGGGGTGGCTACAACTTCGCCTGAGGGGATGATCCCTCCTGCTGGTGGGGTGACTTCGCCACATAGAGGCGGAGTTTCAGTCGATGGAGAGGGGATTGCCCCGGGTGGAGACAACAAAGGCTCTGATGCGGGGCCGTCGAGTGGGATGGCGGCGGAGCCCACCGAAGTTCTGAATCCGCGATACCCAGTGCCGGCGCCGAGGGGGGGAGTATTACCGGCGGATATCTTGGGTAGCAGTATCAACCCTTTCCTGTTCGTGGAGTCGTCATGTACACGGGCCGGCAAAGATCACATGGATGCCATGGCGGCGAAGCTTCCTCGGGACATTGCCAGTGATGCTATTAAACACGGCTTGGAGTCTTGTCGCCGGATGGCAGTGCTGTATCGGCAGTTTGAGGACACCCGAGATAAAAATATAATGCACAAGGCTCGATTGGCGGAGTCCGAGAAGAAGGTTGCCCTCTTGGAGGGGCAAGTGGCGGAGCTTACTGCCGAACGCAGCGAGCTGCTGAAGCAGTTGGAGGATGCTCGCGCCGTGGGAGTGTCCAAGGTTGACGAATTGCTGAGGACCCAGGCGGAAGAACATGGCAAAGAGCTTGAGGGCCTTGTGGGGGGCTACGAGTCATCGCTGGATAGCCTCCGAGGGGAAAAATGTGCAGCCGAGAATGCCCTGGCTTCCGAGCGGATGGCATTTGAGACCCGTCTTGAGGAAGTCCGCGCCGAGAGAGAAGAAGCTGCGCGGGTGGCTGCCGAGGAGTTAGCCGTCCAGCGGGGTCGCTGGGTGTCGGAAATGGATGCTCTTCGTCGGGAGCACTCTACTGCTATCAATGAGCTGAAACGTGATCATGAGACTGTCGTGAGCCGGATGGCTACGACCCATAGCCTTTCTCTGGCGGCGATGACCAAGGGGCTGGAGGAGACCCTGGAAAACGAGAGGGCTCAACTCCAGTGGGAGGGGCGATGTTTCTACGAGAAGGGGTTCATCAACGGAGTGAGGCAAGTTGTCCACTTCAATCCGGAGGCTACCCGAGGTCTGGACGAGGTGCATCCGATGCGGGAGGTGGCCAACGGCGTGATCGTTGACCGGGTTCGTCCCTTGGGTCCGGATCGTCCTGCCGACCCAACGGAGAGAGGGGAATCCTCAAGTGGTAAATTGGACGTAGGGAGGATGCTGCTTGGCGTGGCAGTAAACGTTCCGAGTGCTCACACGGCTGCTACGGGCGTGTCTCCTTCTCAACATGGTGAAAGGCCTGGGTTGGGCCTGTTTGGCGGCGACGGTGATGGGGAGGGTGGATCTGGTCAAGCTGGAGGGGATGTCCCTCCGAAAGACTCCGTGGCGGCAGATTCCTCGACTGAGGATTACCTGGTTGACGAGCCTGTGTTGACGCCGGGGGGTGTGTAACTGCTGCCCGATGTAATCACTTGTAACCCCCCCTTTTTGATTTAATTACTTTTGTACTCCTCCTTCCCTTTATGTAACATGATAATTTTGTACAGAACATTTACTTATATAAAGTGCATTGTCAATGTTGGCGTTTGGTGCCGTTTTTGCTATTTAATTGTGTTATAGCACGTAAGGTTTAACTGCAACGACATGTTACAGTGTGTGAGTCACGTTGTTTTCTCCTTGAGTTACCCGTGACGTGGCTAGCCGGAGCGTGGGAGCTCGGTTGTCCGAGGCGTAGGGAGGCGTCCCTCCCTGCCTGCGTATAGGACTGAGTGCCTGTTTAGTCATTCGTAATAGAAAGAGAAAAGGCAATAATAGCAATAAGAAGAAATACGATTTTCATTAAACTTTAAAAAAAGTTACATGAATCTTGTCACGGAGACAAATATTTCTTGAGCTTAGCTATGTTCCATGGGTTAGGAAGATGGTTTCCTCCCATGATCTCTAGGCGATAAGCCCCTCCTGGGAGTGCTTCGTATATCCGGTATGGACCCTCCCAGTTGGGTCCTAGTTTGCCTTCCGTGGGGTTGACCCTGTTGTTGGCGACTTCCCTCAGGACCAGGTCTCCGACGCGCAATGTGCGTTTTTTTAACTTGGTGTTGAAGTAGTTCGCTATCTTCTGTTTGTACGCCGCCATCCGGATTAACGCTGTCTCCCTCATCTCCTCAGAGATGTCTAAGGAGGCCTGGCGCTGGGCCTGGTTCTGCTGTTCCTCGTAGTAGAGGACTCTGTCGGAGGTTGCTCCGATTTCGGCGGGGATCATGGCTTCACAGCCGTAGGCCAAGGCGTATGGGGTTTCCTTGGTTGCAGTCTGTTTCGTAACACGGTAAGACCACAAGACCGAGGGCAATTCATCTACCCATCTTCCCTTGGCGCTGTCCAGGCGTTTTTTCAGCCCCTTTAGGATAATCCGGTTTGCCAGTTCCGTTTGTCCGTTTGTGGCGGGATGCTCCACGGACGTGGTCTTCAACCTCATGTGGTAATTTTCACAGAACTCCCGGAACTGTTGGCTAATGAATTGGCGCCCATTGTCCGTTATCAGGGTGTGTGGGATGCCAAATCGAGTGATTATATTTTTCGTGACAAACTTGATGATTGCCGTCGAGGTGATGGACGCCAGGGGTTCTGCCTTTACCCACTTGGTGAAGTGGTCAACGGCGACTACCAAGAACTTTCGCTGGTTGGTCGCCTGTGGAAATGGCCCCAGGATGTCTATGCCCCACACATCGAATGGCCACGGTGCCTGCAGAGGATGCATATCCTCGGCCGGCGTGTGTATGATGTTTCCGTGGCGCTGGCACTTATCGCATGTTTTCACCAGCTGGTCCGCGTCCTTGATGATCCCTGGCCAATAGAAGCCAGCTTGGAGCGTTTTTCTCTTCAAAGTTGCCGGGGTCTGGTGGGAGCCACATACCCCCTCGTGTAGCTCGCGGAGGATGTAGCTGGCCTCCTCCGGGGGCACACATTTCAGCGACGGGGATGAAAATCCCTTCTTGTAAAGAGTTTCGCCGGATAGGAAATACCTGGCGGCTCTTCTGGTTAAGTTCCTCGCTTCTGTTCGATCGGCGGGGAGGGTACCATCCTTGAGGTATGCTATGATTGGCGTCATCCAGGTGGATACTCCATCAATCTGGTTTACTTCCTCCTCGTTGATCGAGGGTTGTTCCAGAGTGGTGCAGATGAAGGAGTCTCTGCCTGCCTTGTTGGGCTTATTGGCCAGCTTTGCCAACCTGTCGGCGCGGGAGTTCTGGTCCCTGGGGACGTGTCGGAACTCGACCTTTTGGAACTTGGTAGCTAGGCGCCGCGCTTTGGCATGGTACTTGAGTATGGTTTCCTCCTTGGCCTCGAATTCTCCCTTCATCTGTTGGACCACCAGTTGGGAGTCACTGTTGACAGTTAGCTCCTGGGCATTGACCGTGAGGGCCAGCTCCAAAGCAGCTAGGAGAGCTTCGTACTCTGCCTGGTTATTGGTAGCCGGGAAGCGTATTTCGATGGACTGCTCAATGACCATCCCGTCTGGTGCCTCTAGGATAACGCCGGCTCCTTTTGATTTACTGGAGGAGGCACCATCCACGTATATCACCCAGGTGCTATTGAGTGCCTCCGGCGAGGTCATCTCGGCAACAAAATCTGCCAGGGCCTGCCCTTTGATGGCTCTGCGGGGTTGGAACATGAGTCCGAATTCAGAGAGCTCAATGGCCCAGTAGGATAGCCGTCCGGCGACGTCGGGCTGGTGAATCACCTGCCGTAGTGGTCGGTCAGTTCGGACGACAATCTGGTACTGTTGGTAGTAGGGCCGAAGCTTCCTCGTTGATACTAGTAGAGCAAATGCGACCTTCTCTAGCATGTGGTACCGCGATTCCGACGGGGTTAGAACCTTGCTGGAGAAGTAGATAGGTTTTTGCTCCTCTCCCTCCTCGGTGACTAACGCAGAGCTGACTGCCTGGTCGTTAGCGGCGAGGTAGACGTATACCGGCGTCTCTAGCCTGGGGGTTGTCAGTATTGGCGGTTTCGCCAGATACTGCTTCAGCTCCAGGAAGGCCCTATCGCATTCCTCCGTCCATTCGAACTTCTTTCCTCCTTTGAGGGTTTTGAAGAATGGGAGGCAGCGGTCGGCGGACCTGGTTAGTGATTTTTAGATGTTCCGTTAGTGCTCGTTGTATAAGTAAAACAGACAAAGCATTTACAAAAGAAGAGATTCTTTATTAATGTAGTTGAAAGCTCGCGATGTGCAAGCGTAAGTACAGCATCCGGGGCTTGTATGCCCGGGTAGGAGATTACAAAAACGCAAGTAAATGTAAATGGGGAGGGGGGTGGGGGGGAATTCGCCCCTTTGACTAACTACTCCTGATGAGAAGTGGGACTATCAGTATTGGCGCTACCTGGAGAGGAAGCGATGAATGGCGGCAATCCGGCCGGTGAGGCGTTGCACCTCCTTGGGGTTCTTGGGAGGAGACATCTCCATTATTGCTTTGCACTGATCGGGGTTAACCTCTATCCCTCGTTGGGAGATGAGGAACCCGAGGAACTTGCCTCCCGATACGCCAAAAGCACACTTTGACGGGTTGAGGCGCATCTGGTACTGCCTTAGTATTGAGAAGATCTCCTCCAGGTCTTCCAGGTGATTACCGCCGGCTTTCGTCTTGACGACCATGTCGTCGACGTACACTTCAATGTTCTTTCCGAGGTGGTCTCGGAAGAAGAGGTCCATCATCCGCTGGTAGGTGGCGCCGGCGTTTTTCAGGCCAAAAGGCATGACCTTGTAGCAAAAGACCCCCTTGTCTGTAATGAAGGCAGTTTTCTCCACATCCCGCGGGTCCATCCGGATTTGATTGTATCCGGAGAAGGCGTCGAGGAAGCTTAGTGTGGCGTGGCCACTGGTTCCGTCGACGAGTCGGTCGATGCTGGGGAGCGGGTACGGGTCCTTTGGGCATGCCTTGTTCAAATCGAAGAAGTCGACGCACATCCGCCATTTGCCGTTGGCCTTCTGGACGAGGACAACGTTGGACAGCCACGTGGGGTATTTGGTCTCACGAATGAAACCTGCCGCCAGCAATTTTTCTACCTCCTCTCTTGCTGCCTGCTGGCGCTGCTGACCCAAGTTTCTTTTTTTCTGGAAGACGCCAGGTCTTCCATCAACGTTGAGGGAGTGGCAGATGATGTTTGGGTCAATCCCCGGCATGTCCGATGCCGACCATGCGAAAATATCCTGGTTCCGGAACAGGAATTGAACCAGCGCCTCTTTCTCAGATGGAGGGAGTGTGGCGCAGATGTTGACGGTTTTCTCCGGCGCTCCCGGAAAAGCCACTGCCTCCATTTCATCCGAGGGCTGCGGATGATTCTGTGGGATCTCATCCCGTAGGTCGACAATTTCGCAGTTCATCACTGCGTGCTCTTTCTCCTTTCCCTTTTCTGAGGAGGATGATGGGGGATTCTGGGGGGCTTCCCAGCTTGCTTGGGGCTTGGTCAAGCTGGTGGCGTAGCACTGTCTGGCTACCTCCTGGTTTGCCCGTACTTGGCCCACGCCATGAGGAGTGGGAAACTTCATCAACAGGTGTGCCGTGGACACCACGGCTCGGGCAGCATTTAGAGAAGGCCTACCAAGGATGGCATTGTAGGCAGAGGGTGTTTTGACGACGACGAAGATGGTTGGGATGCAGACACACCTCGGGTCCTCTCCCAGCGTAAGATTCAGTTCAATCATCCCCTCCACGGGGACCTGGGCCCCGGAAAAGCCTATCAGGTGCTCGTTGAAAGGGGAGAGTTGCTCTCGGGAGAGACCCATGCTTGAGAAAGCATCCCAGAATAGAATGTCAGCCGAGGATCCCTGGTAAACCAAGATCCTTTTAACGTTGTACCTCCCCACCCCGGCTGTGATTACCATTGGATCGCATTCTTCGGAGTCGACGTCTGCCAATTCCTCGTCAGTGAATATTATTGGTTCTCCTTGAGGTGCGTGGGGCTTCTTGAGGTAATCCAATTTCATGACGGATCTCCTCATCCGCTTCCGTGATTGCGGGCCCCTCCTCCGACGGTCCACTCCGCCGGCGATGACATTGATGGTTCCCAACATCTGAGAACCTGTATTGCTTCCTCCCGATCCTCCTTCCGGGGGTCTGTCATCGCGACGGGGCCTTTGTTGCCGGCCTTGGTCCCCGCCACGATGTTCTCTGTCGTCATCTCTTCGTTTGTTATCCCGTCTCACATACTTCCCCAGTTTTCCATTCTGGATGAGGGCCTCAATCTCATCTTTCAACGAGATGCACTCGTCGGTGGTGTGGCCATGGTCCCGGTGGTACTCGCAGTACCGGCTTTGGTCTTTTGGTCTGTCACCGGGGCGTGCTTTCCTCGGGGTGAGGACAGGAAAGATTCCGAGGCCCTGGGACTCTGCTAGTATCCGGGACCTTGAGACGGTGAGGACCGTGTAAACGTTAAACCGTGCCCGGGAGGCCGTCGGCTGTCTGTCGCTACCCCTCTCCTGCTGGGGATGCTTTGGTCTGTCCTTCCGAGGGGGGTCCCGGCGTCGCTGGTCTCCACGGTATTGCTGCTGCGGCTGCTTGCTGCTGGAGCTCATGTTCGCGAATCTGCTTTTCTGGGAGGTGAAGGCGTCCTCCTTTATGATGAACTCTTGAACTTTCGATAACAGTTCTTCCAACGAGCTGGGGTTCATGAAAGCCAGCTCTTTGTGTGTTTGTCCGGGGCGGAGGCCTGCTTGGAAGGCGTGTACCGCCACACTGTCCTCGAGGTCTTTGACTGTGAGGCACTTCTGGTTGAAACCGGTGCAGGAAGTCACAGAGGGACTCATGCTCCCCCTAATGGACGTCGGCCAACACGGACGCCGGCTGCTTATACACCACACTGGTGGCAAACCTCTTTTTGAACAGGTTCTCCATATCTCTGAAGCTGTGTATGCTGTCGTTTGGAAGTTTGGAGAACCAGATGAGCCCTTCTCCAACGAGTGTGATCGGGAATAGTTTGCATTTCTTCCCTTCCGACAGGTTGGCAATCTGCATACATGCGTGGAACTGCCGGAGATGGTCGTCCGGGTCTTTAGTTCCGTCATACCGGGGCAACTTCATAGGCATCTTGAACCCGGTTGGCAACTCGTCCTGCTGTATGTGGGGTGCATAAATCCCGGGAGATGGCATCGGGGGCGCCGGAGGCGTCGGCACCACTGCTGGAGGGCCCGATGGGGGGTTGGTCGTCGCTGAGGGGCCTGCGGATGGCAGATGTTTGGCCAAGAGATGCCATAACTCTGCCGGTACGTTCCACTGCTGCATTGTGGACTCTGGCAATACCTGGGAGGTGAGGGGTTGATTCACTCCCACTGGTTCACTTCGCTCTCCGTGAACATGTTCCTCTTCTCGGCCTGACAACGTGGCTTTCGAGGGGGGTCGCGTGTTAGGAGTGGCGTAGTATTCTGGTGGAGGGAGCTCGGGAGTTTCTTGCACTTGCTTCCCTCTAGAGCTAGAGCTGATCATCTGACTGAAGCGTCTCTCCATGAACTGATTAAATTGTTCCTCCATGTTTCGGCGTAAGGAGGCCATATCGGCTACGTGCGCAGCCCTTGCCTCTCTGAGTTCGGTCTGAACGATCTCGCGTATCTCGGCTGTATACGAAGACGGTGCTACGTGAGTCTCTTCATCCGTGTGCTGATGGAAACGGGCGAGGGAAGTCAGCGGAGTAGGAGTTCTCTCGCTCTGCAGCATGTGCCCCAAAGCACTCCGGGGGGAAGACCTGGGATCATGCTCGTGTATGGCGTCTCCCGCTTGTTGGGAGTGATCTCTCGGATGGCTCGACCCCGAGGGAGCGTTCGCTGGGCTCGGGAGCAGCTGGTTCTCATTATGGGATTCCATTGCTGAGAACGTCGTAGCTTGCTTGAGTTCACAGTAAGAGATAACAACAAGGGGTTAGCACAGAATACAAGTATGACCTCCACGTAGAGCCGTACCAGGGTCTCTCGGGGGTTGAGCAAAAAAGACAAAACCGAGAATAACTTGTTCGGAAAAAGAAAGTTGTCAGCAGAAACGGAGCGGAAAGCTGCAACGAAAGTAGGGGGAGCAGGGTGGAGTTCGTGGAGGAACTCTCTTCCCTACGTGGTGCTCCCCGTCGAGTGTATGTGTCTTAGCAACAGCTAAGCTGAGGGGGGGAGAGATAACCGGAGTTTCCTCATCTCTCCCCACAGACGGCGCCAGTGAAAACTACAAAGCTGGATTAGGATAAATCTAACCTTGAGTTCACAGTTGAGGGGCAGTCTCCGGTAGGTTGAGGTCGTCGGATCCTGCAAACGAGAATGCACAGGGGGTTCCCTGCGATTCTTCTCCGATGCTTAAGTTAGAGAGAGAATAATGGAGAGTTTGAATTTTGTAGAGAGAGAGTCGTTACCTTAGAAAAGGTTCCCCTTTTTCCTTTTATCCTCCTTCCCTTTTGTCTCATGTTCGTACGAGGTCTCCCTGAGACGTTAGGGGTGTACTCGGGATGTGTGAGGAAAAAGGGGGTTGGTGTAGGTTTCTGCTTTTGATGTGACAGCTATTAGCAATTGTCTCAGATACAAACTTTTAGCAATTGTTGTTTAGGCCATACAAACAAGAACCACCTTGAAGCTTCATGATTTGGAATCATGCGATGCTTGCAAGTCTTGTTTAAAATGGAAAGATAACAAGTGATTTTCCTTTATAGTAAAGGAAATTCTGACTTAGTGGAGATCATACATGGTTGATGTATGCAGACCCATAAGTGTTTAAGCTAAAAGTAATAACTCTTATTGAG
This sequence comes from Chamaecrista fasciculata, assembly GCA_003254925.1. NCBI lineage: Eukaryota > Viridiplantae > Streptophyta > Magnoliopsida > Fabales > Fabaceae > Chamaecrista > Chamaecrista fasciculata. Next base: position 6,450 of record QANZ01014784.1, on the reverse strand, counting down.
TGCTTCAAGAGCTGGATCTACGGCTACCTTTTGAAATACAAGATAGAGTTCTTTGAAATAGAGATTTCAAAACGAAGTAGAAAATTAACTAGACAACAAAATCTGGAAACCTTCGATTGGATCAAAGGAAAAAGATTTGAGTCAAAAACTATGCTAAACGTTTTAGAAGCTGTGAGAGAGTCTCACAACTCATTCTTCCTTAAGGTCCCATGGTGGATGGAATTTTAAGAAAAGATGTCAAACCCAATAAGATAAGGTTTGATCTAAGATAATTGATCTTACACCAACCTCAAGGGGTGTGCTCTAGAAGCTGTTGACTTCACACTAAGCCGTTTCGTCTGGAGAACACCATATGAGATATGGAATGAAAAGAGTCTCTTAATGTCTCATTATGAGTTTGTTGGATACCCTGAGAAGGGATATCAAGTCTACTACCCATCTGACCACAAAGAGTTTGTAGTCAGGGGAGGATACCTTTTAGGAAGGGATTCGTTGTTTCCAAAAGAAACAGTGGGAGTAAAATGAATCTTGAAGAGTTCAAGATCCATAAAACAAATCAAAGGCACAGACGAAGACTAGAGAAGATCTGCAAGAGTTGTGGAAGCTACTCTAAAACATAAGGACAACAAAGTTCTGACAGAACACGTTCTCAATTTCAAAGATGGGGATCTTTGGTCATTGAGAGCAGGGATGTGTTGCTCTAGGAGCGTGGTGAGCCCGCCACCTGTCAAGAATCTTTAATCTCTGTTTTGATGAAAACACCAAAGGAGTTTGGCTTCATGCAAAACCTAGATGGGTCCTATGTTTACAAGAAGGTTAGTGGGAGCACAATTGCAATCTTGGTGCTATGTGTCGTGCACACATAGCTAGTTGAAAGCTGCATTACTATCCCTGAGATTGAGAATCTTAAATAGATTAATCACTTTCAATGAAGGATAAGAAGCTGGGGTCTATGAGATAGTTCTCAGAGGAGCTTCTTAGAATTGAGTCAAGAAGTACATTCTTGAATAAGATACTGAAGAGTTCAGTATGAGAGACTTCAAGAAGGGATTCATGGTGATGAATCAAGGGGATTAGTCTTTTACAAAAATCAGTGTTTCCTGAAACACGTGATGAGCAAGGACACATGAGTGGCATCCCATATGCTTTGGCAATAGGATCCATCATGCTGTACTAGACTCAATATGTCGTTTGCCCTGTATATGATAAGCTGTGACCCTGTTGAGGTTCACTGGAAGGCTATCATTAAAGTCCTTAGTACTTGAGAAGCACTAAAGGCAAATTCTTGGTATATGGAAGAATTAATGTGTATGGTGGTTACACAAGAAGCCCATTATTCGAACCAACCAAGATTGATCGCAGTAATGAAAATGTATTCCCTGAACAGTAGAGATCGTAAGTTGGAATGGTTCCAAGCGGAATGCGATCACCGATTCTACAAGAATGGGTTAGTCACGTGGAGACGTAGACTGTAAAAACTAATGCCTGAAGTATGCTTAAAGGTCATCCTGGAGAGACAGGAAGACACCTAAGCGGGAAGGGGTTCCCCACTGACATTCCGACAGTGATGTACTCAGACAAGATCACCTCAAGCTGGTGATACTAAGATATGAAAATGTAGCAGTCGAGGATTCTGCCAGTCCTTCTTGCTAAACCCCACCACAGGTTTACATGAAAACATGTAACGTCAATTGGGAATTAGACGCACATTAATGGATGTTTCTAAGAGTTAGAAACAGTTTGATTAATGATTGTACCTAGTGCAAGTGGGAGTTTGATGAAGATTGTGCCCTAGGGTCAATCATCCTTTAGATATGTTGGGAACATATCAATTAATTTATTGAGATAAATTAATGGTTATCATATTATTAGCATGTTTACTATGATAACAGTCCATGATTAATTATGAGATAGTTAATCTAAACTGTCCCTGGTCGCTCATTCGAGTGGGAGCTTGAATCGAACTAAGACCAGCATGACCTCGGTGCATGAGATGCACACACTAGATGCTGGGGCGAGAGTCATGGTGCAATTATGTAAGAGTTACAAGTTGCTGGACCGACCCGGAGAGTTCTGCATGGGTTCAGTCATTAGCT
>QANZ01014782.1:22046-76257 GCA_003254925.1 Chamaecrista fasciculata | reverse complement strand
TGATAAAAAAATAATAATAGATATGTATTTCTTACAATTAAAAAAATATTTAGTAGTATAAAATATAAAGGTAAAAGTACTAATTTCGTCCCCAAACTTTACACCAACTGTCAATTTCGTCCCCAAACTTTTTTTGCTGTCAATTTCGTCCCCAAACTTTACACCAACTGTCAATTTCATCCCCAATATTTTTTTGCTGTCAATTTCGTCCCTAAACTTTACATCAACTGTCAATTTCGTCCCCGATCTTTCACATTTTCGTCAATTTTATCCTTTGACTAACTTCTTTTAATTAATTAATGACAGACTGCATCATGATTTTGAATCTAAGTTAGGATTTGAGTTTCTTTTTTTATCAATTTTACATTATATATCGTTAGTCACATAGATTTTGTCGTCAATATTTGTCTAAAGTAAGAGCAAAGGATAAAATTGACCAAAATGTGAAAGATTAGGGATGCACTTGACAACAAAAAAAGATTGGGGACAAAATTGACAGCATGTGTAAAGTTTGGGGACGAAATTGACAGCAAAAAAAGATTGGGGACGAAATTGACAGCAGGTGTAAAGTTTGGGGGCGAAATGGGTACTTTTTCCAAATATAAATATGTATAGTAAAAGTTTTAAAATAATATATATTTTTTTAAAATGAGAGTACCCCGGGCCAGGCCGGGTCTAGAAACACTAGACCCGGACCTGGTCCGAACACCTTCAGGCAGGGCAAAGTCCACCGGGTTGCCGGGCCGGCCAGGTCCCTTGTACACCCCTAATCAATTGTACCCTCAAATTGGGAGGTATTTGGGGATATAATTGACTCGAATGTAAAACATTGGAGATATAATTGACTAAAAAAACTTTGATGCTATAACTGAAACTGACCTCATACTTTGGAGTACAATATTAATTTACCCTAAAAAAAAAACTTTGTGGTTCAACTGAAAATGACAGCATACTTCGAGGGTGCCAATATTACTTTTGCCAAAAACGGGTAAGCTCGTGTCGCCCATTTAAAAAATGAGCCAATACGAGATGACCCATCTTACAAAACATGCCAAATTTATTAGCCCAACTCATCTTTATTTTAAGGAGCTACTATGTCAGCCCATCATACTCAATTCGTTTTGATAGTTCTATAATCAAGATTAAAAAAAACTCTAAGAATGTCTCAAAATCAACTTACTTTGTTGCCACATTTTTTTTTTTAAAAAAATATAAACTTTAATTTGGAGATATTTGGATTTTTGAATAAATTTATTAAGGTGGTTAGTTTGGAGTTATGTTCTTTAGTGCTGGTATTTTTTATTCATTGATTTTCCATTGTCCAATTGTATTATACTTAGATTTGACTCTCATCTTGATTTCCCATTATAACTACTCAACAGAGAATTCACTTTTATTTTAATATTTTTTTGACATTAATGCCAACAATTAATTCAATAAATTTAAGTGAATTAAATATTTTACTTAAATGTGCAGACCTGATATTAATAAAATGATTTTAAAATCTAATACATTGATTATCCTGATAATATATATAAATATTCAACGTTGCCCATGATAAGATCAAAATACAATGGTTCCTTCTTTCTCTTCATTCAACATTGCCCCTTGATAAGATCATATACAGTGCTTCTTTCTTTCTCTTCATTCAACATTGGAGACTGATTTTGATCAGACAATGGTATACCAAATATTTTCATAGGAAACATTTTATTTCAAAATATTTGGTATACCATTGATTTGATTAAAATTCTTTGTTTCCATCACAAAAGGAATCATCCTATATATCAAGATTCAAGGCTTCTTTTTTAGCTTCATTCAAGATTGGAGACTAATTTTAATCAGGCAATGAAATACTAAATAATGTTAAACTATAGTCTTTTTGAAATATTTAGTGTTCCATTGATCTAATTGAAATTCTTTGTCTTCATTAAAAAAGAATCATGCTATTCCACTAGCTGCTCGTCTCTCTCGCACTCTCAACCTCGTCCACGCTCAGATCTGCATCAACGCTGGGCTGCTGCCGTTTTCAGCGGCGGTAGCCCCTCCTCTTCGATTAGGTATGTTATTTTGTCCCCTCATCCATTAGGGAGGTCTCTTTCTTCCATTAGAGAAGTTTTTCTTCTTCCATTAGGGAAGATTTCTCTTTTCAATAGGAAAGGGTTTGTCTCTTCTTTTTGTTTTGTAGAAACATTTTAGATCTACAAGTGAATCTCAACACCGGAGAAGAAAACGTTATGAAGATTGATCTCTCTGAAAGGGATGAGGGGTGTGTTGCCTCTCAGTTTATCTTCCTTGTTTTCTTTTATCTCATTGTATTTTATTTTAGATCTGATTGTATAGGAGATCTGGATCTTTTCTTCTCTCTTAGGTGTGTTGCCTAGGATTTTCTTTACTTTCTTCTATACTAATGTAGTATATGTTCTATGGAGCGTAAGGCTAAGGTTTCATTGTTAGATTTTTGCCTTACTTGTCTCACGGTGTTGTATGGCCTTGTGCCTCTTCATGATGATGAATGAAGTTTCTTCTTCTTGACCAAAAAAAAAAAAACCAAAAGCGCATATCTTTCTTGATACCATCTAAATTAAATATCAAGATTCAAGGTTTTTTTATTTGCTTCATTAAAGATTGGAGATTAAGCAATGACTGATATAGTTCGCTCGTGTCTGTGCAATTCATTGTATTCTTTGCATGAATTGAGGGCACGGGTTCGAATCTACACTAAAACAAAAATTAAGTGACTGAGGAGTATATTTTGAAGATTTGATTTTTTTGGTTTTTGCAGGTTAAGAAGAAAAAGAGAGACAAGATGAAGGGTTTACTTTTTTTTTTCACAAGTAGAAGAATAATTGGCTATTTGGTAGAAAATTTATACTATCAACAAATATGTTATGATCAAAATGAGCGATTGGCGTGTTACCTAAATTTTTGCAATTTGTCCATTTTTTATACAGGACAAAATTTGTTTGACCTGTAGTTGTATTTTACTCTTTTATATTATCATCCCTATTAATTTGTCCTTTTTCTTCTTTTTCCTAAATTTTTCTTTTATCATTTTCTTGCCATTTAAACCAAATTTCTACAGCTTGTTAATGTTGTATGAAACAATTTGTGCATCTCACCACATGAGTTTGTGTATTGTGCAACGTGCCTGGGTAAAAAATATATTCAAGGCTTGTTAATCTTTAACTTATTATTATTTTATAAATTTTAATTTTAAAAAATTATGTAAACAGAAAAAAAAATGTAAGCATGCGACCATATCAATGTATGAAATGGTAAGAGTTTACAAGACTCTTTATATATTAATAGGCCAAACAGGCCCAAGTTGGGTTAACTTGACACTTTGAGAGTATTCCATTTCATATGGCTACAGCCTACAAACCAAATGCTTCATCTCTGTTGTTTTTTTTTTTGGATTAAAATGGGGCAAAAGCCCAAAAGCTACGTCTTCGTCCAGAAAAAAGAACAGGTATAAAATTATAGGGTAAATTATACTTTCGTACTCTGTAGTTTGGTCATATTTCACTTTGGTACCCTGTGGTTTAAAAAGTGATATTTTGATACCCTGTGGTATTTTCCATTAACACTTTGGTACCCTTTGGAGCTATTTTGTAATTTTAACTTTAACAAATTTTGCAAAAATTATATATTGACCCCAAAAAAATTTCAAAAAATTACAAATAGGTCCCTGAATACATATTATCTAGGGACTAAGATGAAAACCTTGAAATTTTTTGGGGAGACTATAAAATGTACCATTACATTTACTAGTCTTTTTCATTGTACAAAATAGTCGTTTTAATCTTTCGAAGATTATAAAATGTACCATTTTAATATTTTAAGGAGTAAATTGTGTATTTTAATCTATCAGTGACCGAATTGTTAACTCAATGATCTTTTAAGGACCAAATTTTTAATTTACTCTATTTTTAAATTATCTATAACAAGTTAACAACCACATTTTAAATGAAAATTGAAAAAAAACAGGAAAACAAACTCAAAACAACCTCCATCGATATCCATTTATTAATTTCACTTAATACATTTCATCATATATAATGCCTCTTACAATCTCCAAAACAAAAAACCTACATATATATATATATATATATTATATATATTTCACTCACTCTTTCCTCCCTTGGCAACACACTTATCAATACGGCTACAATGATGCCATGCCTGTTTGGTCCTAGAGTTAATATTAAGTTTCAGTCCCTTAAACTGCTTAATATTCTCAAGCACATCCGACAAAGCCTCATTACACTCCTCTCCCATCTTCACAAGTTGATGGCAACACCCATACCCTATTTCAACCCTCTTGTAAAAGATGTATCCAAACATGTGCTCACCACACTTGTCTGTAAAAACACTAAGACACTTTCCAATGTACTTGTAGAAACCCTTGTGGGGTTCTGGTGGAAGCTCATAACCATGCCATAAGTGATGCTCTTTTGGGTGTTTGAATGTTGGTGTTAATGTTGCAAAAGTAGTAGTAGTTGTGATCATGAGAAGCATCATTATGGCTAGAATTGTTGTGGTGTGTTTGGTGATTCCCTCCATGATTAATGGGTTTTTCTCTTTGTGTGTGTGTGTTGAATTGTTTGAGTGGTGGTGGTGTGGAGATTTGTGTGGAGATTGAGGGGTTTTATATGTGTTGGAGAGTGAATTGAGTTTTTTTTTTTGGAATTAATTATATGTTACTATACATTGAGAAAATTAAAGTAATGAATGGCGTTTCTGTTATATACATTATACTACCAAGAAGTTTCTTTGCTTGTTAATTGATATTGTTGATCAAGATGTTACTTGTTAGTATATTCGAGAATAAACTAATAATTTGGTCCTTGAAGGATTACCAAATTGATAATTCAGTTTTTGAAAGAAATGTGCAGTTTAGCCATTGAAAAATCAAAACGGTATACTAATTAGTTCTTTTAATGAACTAAGTAGTATATCATTTTAATCTTTCATAGACTAAAAAGAATATCGTTTTGATCTTTTAAGAACTAAATGCGTATTTTAATCTTTCAGGGATCGAGATGATATTTCGGAGACCAAATTATTAGTTTACTCGTAGATTTGATATGTGGTTTTTCAGTTTGTGCTTTTAATTGTTATTTTTTTTAGTAAACCAATAATTAGGTCCTTGAAAGGTTACTAAGTTGATAAATTGATTTTTGAAACATTGGAATACATATATAACTTAATTAGTCTTTGAAAGATTAAAACGGTGTACTCTTTAGTCCCTGAAAATTAAAACGGTATACTTTTTAGTCCCTAAAAAATTAAAGCGATATATTATTTAGTCTATGAAAATGATTACTAATTATATTGTTTTCTTTTTTCAATCACTAAAGTGTACATTTTAATTTTTCAAGAATTAAGTTTTCAGCTTGATGAATTTTCAAAAATTGAATTATTAGTTTTTTTTTTGGGACAAAATTAATTTGATTTTGGAAGAATTGCCAATTCCAATCCTTCAACTATATATAACTCTGTAGTAATTAGTGAGTAATCCTTCTAAATTATAAGAATTTGATAAATATTTTGTTAAACTATATGATTATTTCTTCCTAAACTATAAAAAAGTTCTTTTTGATAAAGTAATTTTAGAGGAAAACGTAATTTTTAAAGGTAATTATTTTCTAAAACCATGTTAAAATTTTATGACAAAATAATTCAATCATCCCAAAATTTATTTTTTCATTCGACTAATATATATATAGTTTCTTTATTTGCTAACTTTGATAATTCAATATATATGTCTTTTCAAATGAGTCATTTATACAAGGGATTTCCAATTTTCCGTTTGTTTTCTTTTTGAAAATAGAAAAATAATTAAAAAAAACTGTTAAAAGAATTATATATTACAAAATAAAAATTGAATAATGATTTATTCTTAAAAAAAATTGCTTTTGCTCTTTGGTATTATGGTATTTAAAAAAGCAAAAGTTTCGCCCTTAATAGACAAAACTACATGTTACATTGTGAAATTAAATTGATGACGTTACTTATACACCGAGAAGTTTTATTGCTTGTCATTAATTAATAATTTAATACTATTGTTGATGAAGATGTTCGAGTGCGTTTGATCTTTTAGTTTTTAAGTTTTTTTTTTCTTTTAGCTCCCCCAAAATGCATAATATCCTGAGTTTTAAAATTGTCTAAAGATGACCCATCAGTTTTTTGTTTGGCACAATTAACAAGTTCATGTTAGATTATTGTTTATTGGTCAAAATGTATTTTTGTTTCATAACTTTTGTTCAGGCCTCAATTTGGTCCTATGACTTTTTTGTGTTGCATTTTGGTCCCATATCGTTTGCTTGGGTTGTAGATTTGATCTCGATCACTTTTAGTCCCTCATCTTTTGGTCAGGTTATAAAATTGGTCTCATATCTTTGCAAAAAATTTCATCGTCAGTCCTAATCGACTTAAAGATATGGGATTATGTCTACGCATAACCAAAAGATATGTGACTTAACCCAAAAATAAGGGACATGACCTAAAGATATGGGACAAAAAATACAATATGAGACTAAATTTACAACCCGAGCAAAAGATATATGACCAAAAGTGCAACGAAAAATTTATGGGACCAAATTAAGACATGAACAAAAATCATGAGACTAAAATTACATTTTAACTTTATTTATCTATACTATATTATATGGCTCTACCTTTTTATGGTTGGTCAAAATTATTGAATTAAAAAACTAAAAAAGAAAAAAAAATCACCTACTTTTCTCTAGCTAGCCCACTTTCATTCTTATGTAAAAAAAAAATCACACATTCATTCTCATTAAGTCAAAATTTTTAATTAGTCCCAAATGTATCAAGAAATTTCAAATTGGTCCCAAACTTACTCATTTATCAATATAAAAACTTTATATAATCTTTAACTTTAAATCAATTCAAACATTATATGGACGCGAAGCCCTAGTTTGATCTTATGTGGGACAAAGTCACAAAACAAAGGGTGTAATAAATCGGAAAAAAAAAACAAAGGGTGTAATAATAATTTTTGTAAGAAAAAAAAAAGGTATAATACTAATACTAATTTTAATAAAAATTGTAAAGCAACTCATGCTCAAACCCTAAACCCCGTGGATAGTAAGGAAGGTGAAGCAGAAAACGGCGCCAGAGAATTTGGAAAACGCCGCTTGTCGTCGTCGTTTTGGTCGTCAACGGTGGGGGTGGCTCGTCGCGTCGTCTCTGCTTCTTTCAGGTTTTGCTTCCTTCTTTTCAAATTTGTGAATTCGTCTGCATTTTTTGGTGTTCCTTTTTCTTCTCACATATATAATCATCTTGTGATTGGAATGAAGACATTGACATCTTGCTGCCCGTTTCCACAAATCCGTTTGCTAGTCTCTTTTATGATAGAAATCTGCGTCTAATTGAATTAAGTACTGTAATTTGTTGTTTCTTATGGATAAATTAGTGTACTTTTGGTCGTTCTCTGTTCAGGAGATATTCAAAATTGGAGGGGAATGGAATTGATGAGAAATTTTTGGTACACGTGTAATTTAAAATACTATCACCATATACCCTTTCTTCCATTTCTGGAGAGGATGATTCGTATGAAATTTAGATGAAGTATCACCATCTATTTCATTGGTGATGATTGTGAGTATGGTCAGCCCTACTTGAGTCATTTTTGGTTGGAACTTCAAGGTTACTAAAGATTGAAACTATGTAACTTTTCCTTATGGGTGCCAAATGTTATGACTTGAGTTTTTGAGCAATTAAAGAGAAAGATGCAATGATTTCCCAAGGGGTTTGTGTTGCCCAAGTGGCTACGTTATCGTAATTTAATGGAGGCAAATGTCAATTTTGTCCCCTTTGAGTCCTTCTTTCCAACTACAGATAGTTGTAGAAATAGAAAGATCACAAGGGCAATTTTAGAAAATAAATTTGTAAACAACTTGCTCTTTTAAAGTAGAAAAGATTGTCTATGCAGTACAAATTGTGTATGTTCTATGAATGTCTTTTTTCATTTCTCTGTTGAAAATGTCTTCTCCCCTGAATACTATATGGGGGCTGATTGGACTTATTTTCTGTATTCAATGAGATGAGTTCCTGTTTAGTAAACCACCCCTGAATACTATATGGGGGCTGATTGGACTTATTTTCTGTATTCAATGAGATGAGTTCCTGTTTAGTAAACCAATGTTATATAGAGCTTAGCGGGAATTTGGTGTGTTCTGCCAAGGCATGTAATTTGTTCATGGTTGAAGAAGACGCACATAAATGCTAAACAAAAAATGCAAACCTTCAGTAACATATTCGTAATAGAGCTGCCAAAGAATTAGATTTGTAACCTAAAGCATGTAATGGAAGCTATGAATGTTGTGAAATTATTTTGCTCCTGCACATTACGTGTTCTTGAATCCACTGCAAAAGTTATCCACTTTCAATAGTATTACTTCTGTTGCATATATTAATTTGTATGATTTATTTAGTTAGATTTTGATTTGAACTGTTAGGGATTTTCTGAGCTATAGTTGTCATGGCATAATTGTTTGACTGCAGGTGCCATCAACTTACCACTATGGCTGCTGAGAGTGGCAAAAGTTTTGCGAGGAGGGATCGTCTGAGGGAGATTGAGGTCAAGGTCCGGAAATGGTGGGATGAGAATGACGTTTTCAGGGCAGAAGCTTGTGAGAAACCTCCTGAACCTGATGAGAAGTTCTTTGGAAATTTTCCTTTCCCTTATATGAATGGATACTTACATCTTGGGCATGCATTTTCACTATCAAAACTAGAGTTTGCTGCTGCTTATCATAGATTGAGAGGTACCAATGTACTTTTACCATTTGCTTTCCATTGCACGGGCATGCCCATCAAGGCCTCAGCAGATAAGCTTGCTAGAGAGATCAAACAATTTGGAAATCCACCTGTCTTTCCTAGTGAAGCAGAGGAACAAGAAGATGAGCCTCCAAAGAACGAGGATAACAGTGGAGGTGCACCTCCTGATAAATTCAAGGGAAAGAAGTCCAAGGTTGCTTCTAAATCAACTGGACAGGTCTTTCAGTGGGAAATTATGCGTAGCTTTGGCATATCTGATAGCGAGATATCTGAGTTCCAGGATCCTTATAAATGGCTTTCCTACTTTCCTCCACTAGCTGTGGAGGACCTTAAGGCTTTTGGTTTGGGTTGTGACTGGAGAAGATCCTTCATTACAACAAATATGAACCCCTATTTTGACACTTTTGTAAAGTGGCAGATGAGGAAGTTAAAATCTATGGGCAAAATTGTCAAAGATGTGAGATATACAATATTTTCTCCCTTGGATGGTCAGCCATGTGCAGATCATGATAGGGCTAGTGGTGAAGGAGTTCAACCTCAAGAGTACACTATCATCAAGATGGAGGTTGTTTCACCTTTCCCAGCAAAGTTCGGAGTGCTAGAGGGAAGAAAGGTATATTTGGGTGCTGCAACATTGAGGCCTGAGACCATGTATGGGCAAACTAATGCATGGGTGTTGCCTGATGGGAAGTATGGAGCCTTTGAAGTCAATGAAACTGATGTATTTATTCTCTCATACAGAGCAGCCCTTAATCTTGCCTACCAGAACCACTCACGAGTCCCTGAGAAACCCACCTGTTTGCTCGAGCTGACTGGTTGTGACTTGATTGGCCTTCCATTAAAATCTCCTCTTTCAGTTAATGGTGTCATTTATGCTCTTCCCATGTTATCCATTCTAATGGATAAAGGTACTGGGATAGTAACAAGTGTACCTAGTGATGCCCCAGATGACTACATGGCTTTGCACGATTTGAAATCAAAACCAGCACTTAGGGCAAAGTACGGTGTTAGGGATGAATGGGTATTGCCCTTTGAGATTGTGCCTATTATTGAAGTTCCACAGTTTGGAAATAAATGTGCCGAGACAGTTTGCTTGCAGATGAAAATTAAAAGTCAGAATGAGAAAGAAAAGCTTGCTGAAGCCAAGAAGCAAACATATCTGAAAGGATTCACTGAAGGAACAATGATTGTTGGAGATTTTGCTGGGAAGAAAGTTCAGGAAGCCAAACCATTGATTAGGACAAAGCTTTTAGAGACGGGTCAGGCTATTGTCTATAGTGAGCCAGAGAAGCGGGTGGTATCAAGATCTGGTGATGAATGTGTAGTAGCTCTTACAGATCAGTGGTACATTACATATGGAGAAGCAGAATGGAAGAAGCTAGCTGATGAGTGCCTGTCCAATATGAATCTTTATTCTGAAGAGACAAGACATGGCTTTGAGCATACTTTGGGTTGGCTGAATCAATGGGCTTGCTCACGATCATTTGGTCTTGGGACCCGCATACCATGGGATGAACAATACCTTGTTGAGTCTCTTTCTGATTCCACTCTCTACATGGCTTATTACACTATTGCTCACCTTTTACAGAATGGAGACATGTATGGATCCAGTGAGTCTTCTGTTAAACCTGAACAAATGAGTGATGAGGTTTGGGATTATATATTCTGTGGTGGACCATACCCTAAGTCAACTGATATCTCATCATCTATTCTTAGCAAAATGAAAATGGAGTTTGACTATTGGTATCCCTTTGATCTCCGTGTTTCTGGCAAGGATCTTATTCAGAATCATCTTACTTTTTGCATTTACAACCATACTGCACTTCTGCCTAAGCATCACTGGCCCCGTGGATTTAGATGCAATGGCCACATCATGCTCAATTCTGAGAAGATGTCAAAGTCTACTGGAAATTTCAGGACATTGCGTCAGGCAATTGAAGAGTTTTCTGCTGATGCTACCCGATTCTCTTTGGCTGATGCTGGTGATGGTGTTGATGATGCAAATTTTGTGTTTGAGACTGCAAATGCTGCAATTCTCCGTCTCACCAAAGAAATTGCATGGTATGAAGATATTTTGGCTTCCGAATCTTCTATGAGAACTGGTCCTCCATCTACCTATGCTGACCGTGTGTTTGCCAACGACATGAACATTGCTGTCATAACAACTGAGCAGCATTATAAGAACTACATGTTCCGAGAAGCCCTCAAGGCTGGCTTTTATGATCTGCAGGCTGCTAGGGATGAGTATAGATTCTCATGTGGAGTTGGAGGGTATAATCGTGATTTAGTGTGGCGATTTATGGATGTTCAGACACGTCTTATAGCTCCAATCTGTCCACATTATGCAGAATATATTTGGAGAGAGCTTTTGAAGAAGGATGGTTTTGTAGTGAATGCAGGCTGGCCTACAGCTGATGCTCCAGATCTTACTCTGAAGATTGCCAATAAATATTTGCAGGATTCTATTGTTTTGTTGAGGAAGTTGCTTCAAAAGCAACTTTTGGGTTCAAAGAAAGCTAATAAAAAGGGTGCTCCAGTTGCATCACTAGCAGAAAGCAAGCTAACTGGCTTGATATATGTGAATGAACAATTTGATGGTTGGAAAGCTGAATGCCTGAGGATTCTTCAGAGCAAATTTGATAATGAAACTCGTACTTTTGCTGCAGATGCAGAGATTATGGAGGCTTTACAAAAGAGTTCTGTTGGTCAGTCATCCAATTTTAAACAAATCCAAAAGCTTTGTATGCCTTTCTTGAGGTTTAAGAAAGATGAAGCAGTTGCACTCGGGGCTCAGGCTCTGGATTTGAGATTACCATTTGGAGAAATTGAGGTTCTTCAAGAAAATTTGGACTTGATCAAGAGACAGATAGGCCTTGAAGATGTGGAAATTTTGTCTGCTGCAGATGCTGATGCTTTGGCCAAAGCTGGTTCTTTAGTTTCTCTTCTAAATCAGAATCCGCCGTCTCCTGGAAGTCCAACTGCCATCTTCTTAACTCGGTAGTTACTGGGTGAGTTTTTGGGACATTTCCCTCTCTTTAAAATTGGTTGATTTCTTACTAAATTGATTTGTTTTGCCGTATAAGTATTCTTTGGATCTTGTAACTGAACCTTGGGTGTTGTTATGTGTATACCTTGATTGAGGTTATACTTTCCTCATGCTATTTGTTTGTGAATTCCTCGTTTTTGTTTTTCCGTATTTGTTAGAACTTAACTGACGGCCTCTTATCAATGGGGCAGTATTTAGTATGTACCTTGTCAAGTCTTTAATTTCTTAGTAGTTTGGATTTTGGAATTGGGATGGGTGATATAATCGTTTATATTTGTATGAAAAGATGTACTAGTATGACTGCTGTTTAAAGTGCAAGCTTAATTAAATTTACTTCTAAACTTACTATGGGCTAATTTTGATTGGTCGTAACTTCCTTAATATTATTATATTAGTTGTTAATTCAATTGTTATTGGCAATTTATCTTCCATTTAGAAAATAATATATTTGATAATGCCCATTTAAATTTAAAACTCCTTCACTAATGTTGTACTAGCTACTGTTTATACTAGTCCCGTTTCATTCTATCTTCATTGTATGAAAATTGGCTCATATCTTTGATCAATCATTTATAGATTGCCAGAAAACTCCACCCTGGGTCATGAAGTGCGATTATGCGGTGCTTATGGAGAGGTTGAGTTTTCGATTTCTAGGGGAATAACAGAGTTCATTGCAATTACTGATGCCCAACAACCAATCCCACATTAGATGTATTTTCTCTTGTTTACAGCTGTTATGAATGTTGTTATTTTTCTTTTGTTGTCTGGCTGAAATACAATTTCATAGCCTACCTGTCAATTTTAGGACCATGATTTTTTTTGGTAAACTATTTTAGGACCATTATGAGAATTGATATTTTCATCCTGCAGAGTTTTGTAGCATTATGTTACTAAGTTTACTGGTGTAATTAACATCAATTAATGCATACTTGATTGTTGATTAAATTTTTATGATTATTATGCCCGGCTACAATTCCCTAGTTGATTTCCTGGTTTTGCATCGAAATTGAAATCCCTCCTGGACGAGCATGCTAAGATTTATAGCTACAAGGGCTTTCTAACTACGTTTTACCTTATAGTATGGACATTAGTTGATTTTATCAGCTATGTTGCTTGATAATGATATAGCTGGAAATGATTTATGACTAGTTCAACGAAGTCTAACATCTCATCCAAAAAGATGACGCAAATGGTACACTATTATATAACTGATATTTATGACTTCCCACAGAATTGAAGTATGGTATTAACCATCCTACAGTGGCCACACAGTAAAGTAGTATGGACCATCTGCTTCATGTATAACATTTCCTCCTCCCTTTCCCTCTAACACCCAGCAGGAAGGTCTAACAAGGCTTCAAACAGACCCTTCACAAGTGAACAAGAGCATACAAACTTATTGGAAAAGGGTTTGTACTTACAAACTTTCCCAATCAGAGTTTTCCAAATTACCATAAGGCAAATGATTTATGAAAATATTCAAAGAGACTGCTCAGAGTTTTCCAAATTACAATCGTTGTTATATATTCTTAACCTTTCTTGTTTAATTTCATTTTTCATTCATTCCCATGTTCAGTATAAGAAGGAACATAAGTTATAATATTGTTGATTTTTAGTAAAATATAAAAATATAGAATGAGAGAGTAGGATGTGAGAAACACTTTTCTTGATTGTTTTCTGAATGTCATAGGGTATTTATACAAGAGAACATAGTCTATTCTAGGAAATACAATTAATATAATTGATCCTAGAATCTCTAACATCTAGGCTAATATTTAGGCTAAACTCTAGGGTCAACACTTTAATTCAGATTGATTTACATAATCAAATCTGATTCCCAACACTCCCCCTCAAGTTGGAGCATAGATTTTAATCATGCCCAACTTGCTACAAAGGTATTCTAAAGCATAAAACCCATACATCATAAGTGAAAACAAAACAAAGCAAACTAATAAAAACACTCTTAAACAAACTTCTCTAAGACTCCCACTATCAGTGATATCTCAAATAGTCACCATGTAGTGTGATCTCTAAGGTCCAAAAGAGTGGCAACATCCATTGGATTTAAAGGAGACATCCACCAAATCTTCTGTCAGTGTTGTCTCAAAATGTCACCTTAAATAGTGATCTCAAAACATCCAAGAATTGCAATGTCTAGTGGACTCTGAAGTGATGTCTCAGAAAGCACCGAAAACCTCTTAAAGCAGCCATAACAAGGACTGAAGACACCAAAACTGGTGAGACAAAGTGAGTTCGGCGAAGGAAGAAGCACATGGCTCCATAGCATACATGGCTCCATAGCATACATAGCATACATAGCATACATGTTCTACCCTATGACATAAAGAAGACATAATAGTAAAACAAATACAAGGCAAACAAAGTAGACAACTCAAAGGAAATCACCACTAAAGTTGCTGAGAGAAGGAAAGATGATCTTGCAACTAAAATCATATGGGGAGAAGAAGCTGGAATGAAAACGCAGCCATGATCCCATGGATGAAGTCACAAAGAGAGGAGGCTGGAATGAAAACACAGCCATGAATAATGTGAGAAGGGATGGAATGAGAACACATCCATAACCACAAACTTCAGTCATCAACAAACTTGAGTGAAAAAACATTTGAGAAGAGGACAAATAAGAAATTACTAAATCACAATAGACAGAGAATGGATGAAAATGAGAATAGGCTGAGACAACCAAAGAAAGGGAAAAAGAGCAAGAACAATGAGACTCACTGGACGCATAAACAAAGACTCAAATAGATGAAGGGGAAGAATTTTTCAGAACTGGAGAGGAGAAAATTCACCCAGGCTCAAAAGGCTCTGATACCATGTTGATTTTTAGTAAAATATAAAAATATAGAATGAGAGAGTAGGATGTGAGAAACACTTTTCTTGATTGTTTTCTGAATGTCATAGGGTATTTATACAAGAGAACATAGTCTATTCTAGGAAATACAATTAATATAATTGATCCTAGAATCTCTAACATCTAGGCTAATATTTAGGCTAAACTCTAGGGTCAACACTTTAATTCATATTGATTTACATAATCAAATCTGATTCCCAACAAATATGTACAAGTATAAAAAAGAATACATATATATATACATACATACATACATGCATGCATGCACACACACACACACACATTAAACAAAACAAAACATAGCATACTGCTTATAGATAGATAAAGTAATGGCATGGCTTCTGCTTTCTATTCTATAGTATGGACATTAATTGATTTTATCAGCTATATTGCTTGATGTAACTGGAAATGAGACAGTGCAAAAAGTAAAAGACGGATCAAAATTTTCATATGCAAACCATTTACACTTGGCATTAAGGATAGGAACTGTCACATATGATTCATTACCAATGTATAGGACAACAAGAATCGTACTAACATATACAAACCCATGTTGCCGGCTTAAGTAAATACATACAAACATAAGGGGCATACACCATGCTGACCAAGTTCATTAAAATCCATCAAGAACTTGTTAACTTAAAAAGAATATGCTGGCCATTGTACCCTCTCTCCAATCTCCTTTATATGCTGCTGAAAGTGCACTCAACTGAACAAGCAACATTCCAACCATAATTTTTCCATCATGCAGAAAGCAGCATTTCTGCTAAATATGGAAGCTATCTTCTTCATTGCTTTCATATTTATCTTGAGCTTCTATAGTACTTTTGCTCAAGTTAATTCTCAGACATATATTATCCATGTCAAGCAGCCAGATGGTAGGAAGATGTTAGCTGGATCAGAAGATTTAGAGAGGTGGTACCAATCATTCTTTCCTGCCACGACTATGAGCTATGAGGAACAACCACGAATGATTTATTCATACCGGAACATAATCAGTGGTTTTGCTGCAAGACTCACTCAAGAAGAATTAAGAGCTGTGCAACAAAAGAATGGCTTTGTTTCTGCTCACCCGGAAAGAATACTACATCGTCAAACAACACACACTCCTAAATTCTTGGGGTTGCAGCAGCAGCAATCAACAGGATTATGGAAGGAATCAAATTTCGGTAAGGGAATCATTATCGGGATGCTGGACTCAGGAGCTGTACCTGATCATCCTTCATTTAGTGATGCAGGAATTCCACCTCCACCAACTAGATGGAAAGGGAGATGTGAGGTAAATGCGTCAGCATGTAACAACAAGCTTATTGGAGCAAGGGCTTTTAACAGTGCAGCTAATAAGGCCATGGTAGAGTCTCCATTTGATGATGATGGACATGGAACTCACACAGCAAGCACAGCAGCTGGTGCATTTGTAGACAATGCTCAAGTATTAGGAAATGCCAAAGGCATTGCATCAGGGATGGCACCTTATGCTCACTTGGCCTTATACAAAGTATGTGTTTTTGATGATTGTCCAGAGAGTGATATTCTAGCCGGGTTGGATGCAGCAGTGGAAGACGGCGTAGATGTCGTATCAATATCTCTTGTTGAAGATCAGGCAGTTCCCTTTTACAATGACTCCATTGCAATAGGCGCATTTGCAGCAATTCAGAAAGGGATTTTTGTAAGCTGTTCTGCAGGAAATTTGGGCCCTTCTAGTGGCTCCCTAGTTAATGGAGCCCCATGGATACTGACAGTTGGAGCAAGCTCTATTGATAGAACCATTGTAGCCATAACAAAGCTTGGAAACGGGGAAGAACTAGAAGGCGAATCTGTTTTCCAGCCTTCTGATTTTCTTCCAACATTGCTGCCTCTTGTATATGCAGGCAAGAATGGAAAACAAGATTCTGCATTTTGTGCTAATGGGTCCTTGAATGGTAATGATTTTAGAGGCAAAGTTGTTTTGTGTGAGAGAGGTGGAGGTGTAGCAAGAATTGACAAAGGGACAGAAGTGAAAAGAGCTGGTGGTACTGCCATGATCCTCATGAATGATGAAATTAATGGTTTCAGTATCTTAGCTGATGCACATGTTCTCCCAGCAACACATGTAAGCTATGAAGATGGACTAAAGATAAAAGCTTATATAAACTCTACAACAACACCTACAACAACCATCTTATTTAAAGGAACTATCATAGGAAACCCCCAAGCACCTGCTGTTACATCCTTTTCTTCGCGTGGTCCGAACTTAGCAAGCCCCGGTATCTTGAAACCGGATATCATTGGTCCAGGTGTGAGTATTCTAGCTGCTTGGCCAGTCCCATTGGATAATAGCACCTCTTCAAAACCCAATTTCAACATTATGTCTGGCACATCTATGTCATGCCCTCATCTTAGTGGCATTGCAGCTTTGCTCAAAAGCTCTCATCCTCAATGGTCACCAGCTGCCATAAAATCTGCTATAATGACTTCAGCCGATACGCTGAATCTAGGAGGCAAACCAATTGTCGACGAATCACTTGAGCCTGCAGATTTGTTCACCATAGGTTCTGGCCATGTGAATCCATCAAGAGCAAATGACCCAGGTTTAGTTTATGACATTGAGCCTGATGATTATATATCCTATCTTTGTGGTTTAGGCTATAGTGATAAGGAAGTTGGGGTCATTGTGCATAGGCCAATCAAGTGCTCTAAAACTTCAAGCATTCCTGAGGGACAACTTAACTATCCCTCATTTACTGCTATGCTTGGTTCTTCAAAGACATTCACAAGGACTATGACAAATGTTGGTGATGGCTACTCAACTTATGTTGTAGAAGTTGAAGCACCAGAAGGGGTAGATGTTAAGGTTCAACCAAATAAGCTTTACTTCTCGGAGGTGAACCAAAAGCAGACATATTCAGTCACATTTAGCCTAATAAGGTCATATAATAATAAAACAAGGGAGTATGCTCAAGGGAATCTAAAGTGGGTCTCTGCTAAACACATTGTTAGGAGTCCTATCTCTATCAAGTTTGTGTAAGATAATATAATTTGAATAATAATTAGGTAGTGGCAACTTGGAATACTAGGGTCATGGTCTGAAAGAAGCCCTACCACGTAGAAATGCAATTACATATTGGGCACGGATTTCATGTTAGACAATTAATGTATTGCATGCCATATGTTTTTATTTTATTTTGTAACTGTTAATTTGTAATTTTATAAGCCCTCTTACAAATATACTTTAATCCTAATCTCTTTGGCATCTCTTATACCACATTAATTTGGGCGTCAGAGTCTCAACATGAAGAGTCTTACCATGAAGAGTCTCCCCTACGATTGAGTTAATCCTTACAAATATTGGAGACATGGAGCTGGGTCGAAAATCTCAAATGAATTATCAATTCCAATTAGCAAAAGTTAATAGAGATATAACAAAAAATAGTAGGGATCAAAATATAAGCTATTATGAAACTATAGGAACTGATTTAAAAAAGAAAAACTAGACCATAGGGACCAAATTAAAAGTTAGAGTAAATTATAGGGACCAAATAATTATTTTTCTGTTAAAAAATGAAAAAAGAGGATAAAGAAAATGGTGAAGCCAAACCTTTATTGGCCCAAGTCTTAATTTATGGACTCAATCTCTCTACGGTCCACCCTCTCTACAAAAATTTTTTAAAAAGAAAAGAATTGAAGCAAATACTCACCCGTAACCCAAAAGAGAAATTGTAAGCTACACACACATATCCCATCATCCAATTCTTTTGAATTCACCAACAATTTTCATGGCTCAATCGCCCAAATAAATTACTCGCCATACACGGATAATTTGGATCTTTCTAAAATATACTATGGGTCCGTTTGGTACCATTTGAGGTAAGTAAAGGAAAGGGTTTTACAAAGAAAAAATTATGAGGGAAAGGAAAAGTAGTTGATGGAATGTAAAGTAGGTAAAGATTGAAAGTGTTTGGTATAAAAAGGTATGAGAGGGAAAGTAAAATAGATATAGAAAAAAATGACAAAAATGCCCTTCCCACAACCACCATAAGACCGCCGCCGCCGCCGCTCACCACCGCCGCCATCCACGGTGGTCCACGGTGGCCGGTGCCACCGTCAACCGCCGTCGCCGCCGCCGACCACCGTCAGGGGAAGAAGATGGGATGAGAGTGAGAGGGGCAAATTAGGAATTCTACCATAATTCCCTAGGTAGACTTGGATTACATCAGAAATGTGAAGTAAAGAAAAATGACATATGTAATGTAAATGTCTTTACATAGCTCAAATTGTCATACCAAACACTTGAAAGTATTGAAATTCGTGCCTTTACTTGACATACCTCCCTTTTTCCTCCAACCAAACGGACCCTATGTAAGTGTAGAGCTGAGAGGAGAAAATAACAAATAAATAAAAAAAAGTGAGTTCCACTAAAACTTTCTCTCTCAGCACTATACCACTAAAGTACTATAGATGATTCAATCTACAAACACAGATATGTCGAAGGCACAAAAAAAGGCATCACCACTCATAATTCAAATGATTCTCGAATTTATCTTTAGTTTGAAGAAAACTTTTAAGATGCAACTTAAGGTATGCATTGCATACAATTGCATATTATTGTGAAGTGGCATAATATGCTATATAAGTAAGGTATGCAACTTAAGGTATGCATTGCATACTATATAAGTAATTTGATGCTAAGAAATAATAAAAAAAATATTTTTTTAACTTATCAAAATTATGTATGAGGTCACATTACGAGTTGTATGCGATGCCCAATTGCATTATAGGCTAATTCTAGTTTGAGAGGGATTTTTAAATTTAGCCTTATCTATCATCTTTCTTCGGAATTGTTTTAAAAAACAATTTTATTAACTGTTTTTTCAAATTTTAATATATTTGAAAGCAATGTCTTTTTCTAAGTTATAAACAATATTTCTTCCTGAAATGTCAGATATGACATGCCTCTACATTATTTTAAAATATATACAATTATCTCAATCAATTATAATCATTGCATACTCTTATAAATAAGTTAACATCTCATAATCTACTTTAACAAAAAATTACCCAAATACTATTTTATTTTACCATTCCATTTTCTTAGTGTAATGGAATGGTCTCTATTACATGAACTTAATGAAATTTTGTTAATGGAATCCCAAAGATGGCCTTAACAGGCTTATTAAATAAATGATTCTAATTAATACAAAAAAATGATTCTAATTCTTTCCATTAACAAGCTTTGTAAGGTGATTTATCAAAATTTCAAAGTCATCTTGACTTCTGATGAGACTCAAACGCACATAGCGATTTTCAACATCATAAGTACTTCTGTCACTTCCTTCTATTTTTGCTGCTTTCAATATTTCATAACAATTCTCATCTTCCTCTCTTTTGCACTCCACCCATGCATATGCTGCAATTATGAATTTCAAATCAAGTCAGATTCAACTTTAGACATACACTAATTTATCATTTCTTTTGGGTTAAAGGGTTATTTTGTTCCTAAATGTATGCCCTAATGTTTATTTTAGTCAATTATGTTTCAAAATATTCAAATTAGTTCTAAATATTGGTAAAATATTTCATTCTGATCCCAAAGTATTGAATATAACTTGTTTCAAGTTTAAATGTGACGAGTTTAAAGGTACATATTGTTCTCAAAGAGTACTTTCTCTGTCCAATTGGAGCCATCAACAAACGAGGTCAAATCGGTCCTAAAATTATATTGTTCGCTTTATGGTCAAACAAGCAAAGTTGATCATATCCCTCTCATTTTAAATTCGAATACGATGAAGTTAGAGCTATTATTTCCTCTTAACTAGTCCTTTGAACTTGAAATGAGAGATGTGAGAAATATGATCAAATTTAATAGCTTGAAACTAAAACAAAACATTTTACCAATATTTAGGACTAAAATGAAATATTTTACCAACATTTAGAATCAATTTAAATATTTTGAAAAATAAAAGACCACAATAAACATTAAAGCATGCATTTATGATCAAAATGACCCTTGGACCTACACTAATTTATCATTTCCTTTGTTCTTTGAATACAAATTAAATCAAATTAAATATACTATACGACATCATACGGAGTAGGATCTCTTGACCTTTGGAAAAAGGTGTCATATTGAGGAGTTAGTTTCTGAAGAGAAAATTGTTTTGATTTGGACAACACGTGTTTCAATCTCATCTATCGATTCTTCATTGCTGAATATGCAAACTTGAAAATATCTTTTCCATCACCTTTAAGCACAGTGTCAAGAATCTTTAAAGCCCTCAACTGAGAGTCTCAAGAAACTCCCATGGTGCTTGAATCCAAATATGAAAGCATCTTTTGGTACACACTCTCAACAAGTAACAATCAACTCAATAATCATAAATTTGTCAATTTATAAAAAAGAAAAAAACTAGGCTGAGATGTTGCAATTTGGGCCAAAATTCTAAAAAAAAAAAAAAATCCTTGGATCGTAGGATCTTAACTAGAAAATCGCGATCCTGATACGATCTTAACCAAATACGATCTTTCATACGATTTGGCAAGGTAGGCCTTATTAAGATCTTGATCTTAATAACCTTGTTTTGAAACATAATGGACCAATATGAACATTAGGGTATACATTTAGAACCAAAATGACTCTTTGACCTATATATATATATATATGTGAGTAAACTAATAATTTGATTTCTAAGAAGTTATTGAAATGATAATTTGATTTTTGAAAAATATAAATACGCAGTTTAGTCTTTAAAATATCAAAACAACATATCTATTAATCTTTTTTATAGATCAAATAGTATATTATTTTAATTGTACATTTTAATTTTTTTTAATGACCGAATTGTCAATTCGGTAATACATTCAATGATTGAACTGTTAATTTAGTTTAGGCAAAAGACCTGTTGGTGCTCCTAACGTTTGGGGTCAGTTTCAGTTATGCCCCCAACATTTGTTTTGTGTCAATTATACCCCCAACGTTTCACATTGTTGTCAATTATATTATACCCTAACCTCAATTATTTTGGGCCAAAGTCCTATTTTGGTTCCTCAAATTTGCTCAAAGTTCCGTTAGAGTCCCTCAAATCTCAGGCGAACTTTTCGGCGAGATACACGGCGACTCCGACGACTACGAAAACTCTTAATTCAAGGTTTTTTAACCTCCTAAGTTCAATGACGACCTCCATTTTGCGAAAATAATGACTGGAAAGCCACTGAAAAATTACATAGTCGCCGAAAAATTTACACAATCGCCGAAAATCATATTTTTGATCATTTGTTCGCAAAATGCAGGCCGCCATTGAACTTAAGAGGTCAAAAAACCCTGGATTAGGAGTTTTCGTAGTTGTCGAGGCCGCCGTGTATCTCGCTGGAAAGTTCGTCGGAGACTTGAGGGACCAAAACGAAACTTTGAGCAAACTTGAGGGACCCAAAAAAGACTTTGGCCAAAATGAGGCTAGGGTATAATTGACAACAATGTGAAACGTTAGGGGCATAACTGACACAAAACAAACGTTGGGAGTATAACTGAAACTGACCCCAAACGTTAGGGGCACCGAAAGGTTTTTTTGCCTTTAGTCTATACACTAGCTACATATACATACAAGTAAAAAAAATGGACTAACATAAGTATATGATAGTAAGTTTTGGGAAAATTTGATCATTTGATTCTCATAGTTTATTTAACATGTCGGGACTTGTTCTAAAAAAAGAGCCATTCCAAATTGTTTGTTAAATTGTGATATTTTGTAAATATTTAATTTCTTTACTTTTAATATTTAAATTATAAAATATATAATTAATTAAGGACAAAAATCTAAATATTTTTTAAATATAAGAACTATATTTAATAAAAGTTTAAGGACTAAATTAAAATTTTAGATAAATTATAGGGATTGAATTATGAATTTTCCCTAAGTTTTGATACCTACCCAAATCTAGTGTCAGCATGTCCTGTGAGCTTGGAAATTGTGAAGATCATGAGATCTTGATCTGATGGAGAAGGAATTGGAGTATAATGAGGCCAATAATAAGCATGATCATTAATTGTCTTCACATTAGTCCCTTTCAAAACTGCATCAGTCAGTTTTCCATCTGGATTATTTGGTGAAGTCACAAACTCAATGAATGTTGTATTCACTTTTGACACATTCTTCTTCCACAACGATGTATCACCTTCATATATGTTTCCCTTGAATTAAGTAACTTTGTTTGTATCCTATAATACTGCCACAAAATTCTCTTCATGTTAATTTGCATATATAAGGCACACGTAATGAATGAACATGATAACAAACTTAACCGATAATTAATCACCTTGGTAAGTATAGGGGTGTTCATGAGGTAGGTTGAATTGGACTGAAATTCTTTGAAGGTGAATAAAGAAATTAATAAGACAATAAGAACTTATGAAAATCATATACTCATATTTAAAGTAGTTGAAAATTTAAAATCAGTGTACAACATAACAAACTAGATGTTAACGTTTTCAAAAAGGCCAAAGTCCTATTTTGGTCCCTCTGTTATGCTCACTGTTCCAAATAAGTCCCTCAGTTATTTTTCGTTCCATATTGGTCCCTCAGTTATCCAAAACTTGTCAAAGTTGGTCCCTCTAACGTTTTCCATCCATTTTTCCGTTAAAAAAAGAGGAAAAATAAACTTTCACCCCCAAAAGTTTTATTTTATTATATTAAGGTCTTTTTCTTTTTATAATAGGATCAAAACGTAAGAAAAGAAAGTAAATTAAGATTTCAAGTGAATTTACCCAAAAAATACAAAAAATCTCTCTCTCTCTCTCTCTCTCTCTCTCTCTCTCTCTCTCTCCCCCCGCCGAGAATCATAGCGATGATGGCGTAGTAATTGACGCGGAAGTAGGAGTAGTTCTTGCGGATTCGGAGGGTTGCTTTAGAGAAACGCTCGGGATTCGGCACGGTTAACAGGTTCAGCCCAAGGACGGCGTTGCGAGAGGCCATTGCGGACGTAATCGAAGATGTGGTTGATGAAGGCGCGGAAGGCGGGAGTGGTGATCGAGGCTCCAGATTCGCCGATGGCACCGGTGCCGCTGGCGGAGGGTTGGGAATTGGAGATAGGCAGGACGGGTGGGGTTGAAGAGGACATTGTTGTTGTTGTTGATTGTGGATCAAATCAACCGAAGAGGATTGAAGGGGTGGGGAATTTGTTGAGGGAAATGGCGAATTTAAGAGATGGGAAAATCGGAAATCTAAATGTAGATTTGGGATTTTTTGTGGAGAGAGGACGAGAATTGATGGGAGAATGCCAAATTGCAGAAGGTGGAGAGAGAGAGAGAAGCCGGAGAGAGAGAGAGAGAGAGAGAGAGAGAGAGAGAGAGAGAGATTTTTTTGTGTTTTGGGGTAAATTCACTTAAAATTTTAATTTATTTCTTTTCTTTACGTTTTGATCCTATTATAAAAAGAAAATGACCTTAATATAATAAAATAAAACTTTTGGGGGTGAAAGTTTATTTTTTGTCTTTTTTTAACAGAAAAATGGATGGAAAACGTTAAAGGGACCAACTTTAACAAATTTTGGATAACTGAGGGACCAATATGGAACAAAAAATAACTGAGGAACCTATTTGGAACAATGAGCATAACAGAGGGACCAAAATAGGACTTTGACCTTTCAAAAATTAATACCTTATGTTATGAGTTAAATTATATTAAATAGAATTAGACTCTTGCATTAAACTATATACAATAAATGAAACTTCAATATACAATATGTAGTATTTCAGTAAAAAAAAAAAACAACTAGTACAAGTTGGTGGATTGAGTTAAATTGAGCAGACTTAAAATCTTAAAACTTATAGTCGAAGCCAAACCGTTGCCGACTTATCTTTATCCGACTAAACTAACTCATCAGTCTAAACCAAACATGCAAGTTAAGTTGGGTTTGATGGGTTGACCCTAAAAATCCTTTGTGTGGAAAAAAGTTTAGGTGAGTTGGGCTCCGGGGCTCACCAAGGCCATGGAGGCCTCAAGGCTCTATGAGCGCTTACAGAGATACTTACAGATCGCCTACCAACAAGGCTCTCACATCGGCAGCGGGATTCGAACCCACGACCTTGTGAGTTATGAGTTTACTCCTTATCAACTGGGCCAACCTTTGTTGGGTGACCCTAAAAGTCCTTTGTACTAACCTCAATCACATTCTTTATTTCTCAAATATATATTTACTTTCACATTTGCTTTATTTTTATATTTTTTGTATAAATAAGACAGTAATTTTAAGTCAACTGCTAGATAGTATTCCTCTCAAACCACCTCTCAAATAGATTTTGCTATCTCATACACATGTTCAATTAATACATATGGTGAGTATATATATATATATATATATATATCATTTTAACTAATTAGCAGTTTAGAGAAAGCCATTTATTTAATCTCTAAATTTATATAGAGTCAATGAAACTAGTCGTTGAATAATTAAAAAAATATGATTTAGTCCTTAAAATATCACAACGGTCAACAATTTGATTCTTGAGTCAAACTTATGAAAAAAAAAAATACAAATTCAATACAAACTTTGGGACTATAAAGTATAAATTTAATATAAATTCAGCGATTAAAGAATACAAAATTAATTCAAAATCAAGAACAAAATTGTCATAGAGACTAAATCATTTACAGTTGCGATATTTCAAAAATCAAATCATATATTTTAATTATTCATGAATTAATTCATTAACTCAATACCAATTTCACATATCAAATAATTGGTTTTCTCTTTAGTTGGAAAGAATTGCTTACAGGGTAACATGGAGCTTTGGCAACCACTTTTGCTGGAGATTGTAAGGAAGAGTTGGGAGAGAAGGCATAAACGGCGGCGTTTAGGAGTTGAGTAGCTCCAGCACCAAACACTATGAATCTTTCTTGTGTGACAGCATTTCCAACAAGCTCATGCAATCTTTGAATGTAATTTACAAGCAATTCTGAGATGTAAGTATTCCATCTTTGTAAGTATATCCCATTCTGTGCCATCCTAACACTAAAACCCCACTTCTCTCTGCATGTTGCCTCCAAAATTGCTCAAAGAAATATGGATCCCACTGC
Organism: Chamaecrista fasciculata; assembly: GCA_003254925.1. Lineage (NCBI taxonomy): Eukaryota > Viridiplantae > Streptophyta > Magnoliopsida > Fabales > Fabaceae > Chamaecrista > Chamaecrista fasciculata. The sequence goes on along the minus strand of QANZ01014782.1, from coordinate 50,480 downwards.
ATCAATATATCCAAACAAATTAAACCCATATGCAATACATACATACATGATAACTCCAAGAAATCTATAAACTTTTTAATTCTTCTAGTATAATTAACCACAAGTTGTCCTCCCATTTATCCATTAATTTTGGAATGATTATAGGTAGGTTTGCTTATGTTTTTATCATCCCTGGAGAGATGGGAATGCATCATCATCTATTGGTAGGGTGGCTCCCAGTAGTGGGCCCTGCAATACTATAGGGATTATAGTCACTAGGTTTACTCTGGTGAATACCCTACTAATAAAAAAATATTTTATCAATAATGATAAATTGATATCCGTATTTTCACCTTATTTTAATATCCAAAGTATGTACTTGGCATTAGAATCTTATATACAAAATATCCAATAATAAAAATAAAGGCAACATTACCTTTTGTACTCCTAAAATATGGGGTTAGTTTGAGTTGTACCATCAAAATTCTTTTGTGATCAATTGTACTCCCAAAATATGAGATTATCAATTTTAGTTGTACCTCCAAAGTTTTTTTTGGTCAATTGTACTTCTAATTTTTCACATTTTAACCAATTGTACCCTTAAATTAGGGATACTATTGACACAAAAGTAAAGATTAGGGATATAATTGATACAAAAAAGAAAATATTTGAGGATATAATTGACCCAAAAAACTTTTGAGTACAATGGAAACTAACCTCATACCTTGAAAGTACAACTGACCAAAAAAAAAACTTTAGAGACAACTAAAACTGACTCCGTACTTTAGGGTGTTTTAATTTAAAATTGAATATACTTAATATTAACTCTGAAATTGAAAATATACAAAATATAAAATTGAATATGTAAAATATAATAATAAAATATTAATATTATAAGCTATCAGATATTGATTTTTTTAAGTATCTGTTTGTTTTAAACAAATGGAGGGTAGTTGGAAGTTGGAACAACATCCATACCTACATATGGGATAACTTTTTATTTTTCACTATTTGTGCCTTATCTAATATTAGATATTGATAAGACATCTCTTGAAGCGATCCCCTTAGGAGCGATTCCCCGTGCAAATCCCCTCAAAGCATGATCGAAGATTAAGTGCAAATGCTACTGTCATACTCTCTGTAAATTGCCTTGCAGTATAAGTACTTGGTAATAAGTCATTATAGGTATATTCACTCATTCTCTTGACTCTAATTGACTCTAATTCTCTCGGAATTCCTCTTATCCTCTACGGATCATTACTGACTTTGACATCAAAATTACAAGCGGGGATCAACCCCGCTCTCCTTTTTTGTAGGTTCAGTCTAGATTGACGCCTCGATCTTCATTATATTTCCCAGAACCTCATCAAATATATATCTAATGAATATCAAATATTTTTTACTAACAAATTTGGAAGAATACTCTAAATATATGTCCAAATTGTCATCTCTATTCACGATATAATTATATATGGGCTCCAGATAATGGAATAAATTAAAGTTTTTTAAAAAAGACAGTCATATCCTATAAAAATCGAGCGAACCAAACCTTATTTATAAGAACTGAAATACCTATCACTCTAACCATTTTTTCAAATTTCAGCTATTGATGCTTTATAAATAACATAAGTTTAAAAAGAAACACCAACCTTACAGCATCTGCAGGGCAACTAGAATTAAAGAGAGAGCAATTAGGGCCATAATGGCATGAATTGCACTCACAAACAGGTTGATGGCCATTGAGAACCAAACCATCTAAGTAGGCACTTCCATGTCCTGAACATTCTATGGCTGCCACTTCCTCTGCTTCTTTTGCAGCCATTCTGCTCCATGTGGGCTCCCATTTATCTGATGATGATATTGCACTTACATAGAGGTTTGAGGAAGATGATGATGATGATGACACTGTTATAATAATCATAGCTGCCATCATGATGCAATATGCAATTATGGAGAATGGAGGAGTTGACTTCTTTGCCATTTAATTGTGTACTTCAATTTTATGAATCAATTTTATGAATCTTATGAATCTTTTGATTTTCGATTCACAATATCTACTTTAAGGGTTTAATTTATATTTAAAATAAATATATTGTATCTAATATATATATATATATATATATATATATAAATCATATATAGATTTTTTGGAAAGGTCAAAAGATACAGAAGAAAGTGATGATAAACAGGGGCGAAGCCAGGATGATGATTTAGAGGGGGAGGGGGGTCAATTTTTTTTTGGATGATAATTATATCCACTCTCTCTATATATATCAAATAAAATATTTAATAATATATTATTTATTAAGTATAAAATGCATAATTAATATTATCAAATATTTTTAAAAATATGAAATATTTTATAATTATAAATTTTAAATATTAGAAAAAAAGTGATGTAAAATAATAAACTATATCAAGTACTTTTTTATTATATTATCCAAGATTATTACTTTATTGAAGTTTTTGTCATCTTTTATCTATTAATTACTTAGAAATAATAAATAAAAATACTTAAATTAAATTTTTAAAAAGATCTACTATGATATATTTTTAATTTTTCTAAGAATATTAATTTTATTATTTTATCTTAATTTGTTATTTTTTTTTAAAATAATTGATTCAAAGTAAAATTAATACAAAAAAGTAAGAGGGTACCATTATACAAATCATATACTCGAAAGATAACTTCTCAACTTGATAAAGTAAAGGCTGGAACTAAAATTCTATTTTAGTCCCTCATGTATTACCTTTTTCTTCATTTAGTCTTCTTTAAATTTTCTTTTTCAATTTGATCCCTCACAAATATTTCTGCTATCAAAGTTAGTCCATTCATCCAATTTTTAATGAAGTCGGTGATATGAAACTTTTAGATAATGACACAAAGTTAATCCCTCTATCATCATTTAATTGTACTACATCACCAACTTTGGAGGGACTAACGGAAACATTTGTGAGGGGCCAATTGAGAAAGAAAATTTAAGGAGGACCGACATGAGAAAAAGGTAATATGTTAGGGACCAAAATAGGGTTTTAGTCAATAAACCACATGGATCGAACTTATCTCCTCGGAGTTCAGAAATATTAACAAACAAACCACTAAGCCACTTGATAAAGTATTTATTAATGTACATATACCAAACCTTATCAACTTACAATGTGTGCTTCTTTTCGATCAAAATTCAGAACCACAAAAAAATACGTGAAACTATCATTAAGCAAAAAAAGACATAAAGATACAATATTTTACTAACAAATCTTTGGTTTTTAAGTACAAGTATCAATGAGTCCTCAATTTGAGATTCTTTTTTATGAATGGAACAAGAGACCATAATAACAATAAAGAATGTGTTACGGGCTTCACCACCACGACGAGGCCTCACCATCACGACGGGGCCTCACCACCACGACGGGGCCCTTTTCCCCCGGCGGGTCTATCCTCCGGCGGGTCTACACCCTCCCATTTGGGGATCCCCCCAAGTGTGTGGGTGCTGGGAATCGAACAGGGGACCTCCCCCTTATCAACCCCAAACACCCACTCCTTGTACCACTTGAGCTAACTAGCTCAAGTGGTACAAGGAGTGGGTGTTTGGGGTTGATAAGGGGGAGGTCCCCTGTTCGATTCCCAGCACCCACACACTTGGGGGGATCCCCAAATGGGAGGGTGTAGACCCGCCGGAGGATAGACCCGCCGGGGGAAAAGGGTCCCGTCGTGGTGGTGAGGCCCCGTCGTGGTGGTGAGGCCTCGTCGTGGTGGTGAAGCCCGTAACAGAATGACACAATGAGACCCCTAAATAAATAAACCAGTGTGGTTTTTAAAAGCATTCATAAAGCAGAAACTTTGTATATAACAGAGGATTGTATAAGAAAGAAACACAAACCTTCCAGCATTTGCAGAGCAACTAGAATTAAAGAGAAAGCAATTAGCAATTAGGGTCAAAATAGCATGAATTGAGAACCAAACCATCTAAGTAGGCTGCCACTTTCTCTGCTTCTTTTGCAGCCATTCTGCTCCATGTGGGTATCCATAATTTTTCTGATGATTTTGCACTAAGTTTTGAGGAAAAAGATGATGCCATGTTATAATAATCATGGCTCTCATCATGATGCTATTATATATAATGGGAGATTATTATGAGAAATCATATGAAACTGCCAAAAAGATTTGGAAAGCCTTGCAGAAAAAATATGATACTGAGGAAGCTGGTGCAAAAAAGTATGCTGCGAGTCGCTTCTTTCGTTTCCAAATGGTGGATGAAAAGTCTGTGGTGGAGCAAACTCAAGAGTTTCAAATGTTGGCTCATGAGGTGCGATCAGAAGAGATACAAATTGAAGACAACCTCATTGTGGCTGGGATCATAGACAAACTACCACCATCATGGAGGGAGTTTCAAAAAACTCTACGTCACAAGCAAAAGGAGACTAGCCTTGAAAGTCTCATTACAAGGATCCGAGTTGAAGAGGAGGCTAGAAATCAAGATCTTCTTATGGCACAAAATGGTAATGGTAATTTAATAAATAAGGTAAATGCTCTTGGAACCCGTGACACTTTGCCTCAAGGTCAAAATATGAAGCAAAATGCTCAATTGAAACCCTCTGGTAAAAACATGAAAAAGTCATCAAAAAATTGCAACTTTAAAGGGAATTCCACCCAAAATAATTCCAACAAGAAATTTCAATATTCATGCTTCGTTTGTGGTAAAAAGGGCCATATGGCAAAGAATTGTAGATACCGAAATAAAGGTAATGTACCACAAGCCAATAATGTTGAGGAGCCCTTAGTGGCCATGATAAGTGAGATTAATATTGTTGGTGATTCAAAAGGTTGGTGGGTAGATTCTGGGGCCACTAGGCATGTATGTTATGACAAAGATTGGTTTAAAGGGTATACACCCTATGAGAAACCTAGAGACATAATGCTTGGTGATTCCCATACTACTCAAATTTTGGGTGAAGGTAATGTAGAATTAAATTTTACTTCTGGTCGTACTCTCACTCTTAAGAATGTTCTTTACACTCCTAAGATGAGAAAGAATTTAATGTCTGCATTTCTACTTAACAAAGCGGGGTTTAAACAGACCATTGAGTCTGACCAATATGTTTTTACTAAAGGAGGGACTTTTGTAGGCAAAGGGTATGCTTGTGATGGAATGTTTAAGTTGAATCTTGATATGAATAATATGTCTTCGAATTCTGTTTACATGATTTCTTCTATTAATTTTTGGCATGAACGTTTGTGTCATATAAATGATAAATATGTGCGAAAAATGAGTAATTTAGGATTGATACCTAATATTGATGGTAATTTTGAAAAATGTGAATTTTGTAGCATGTCAAAGATTACAAAAAGACCTCATCATGCTGTTGTGAGAAATTCTGAGAAATTGGATTTAATTCATACGGACATTTGTGAATTTGATGGTCATTTAACTCGTGATGGTTTTAGATATTTTATCACTTTTATAGATGATTTTTCTAAATTTACTTATGTGTTTTTGTTGAAGAATTATTGTATATTATTATAAAAAATAAAAAAAAAATAAAAATATAACCGAAACTTTATATGAGGCAATTAATATACATATATATATATATACGTTGGAATACAATTAATATATATATATGTACGTTGCGTTTCTTTGGTCGTTACAAAGGCATTTAATTATACATTTATATATATATACGTTGGAATACAATTAATATATATATATATGTACGATTGGAATAAAAACGGTGGCAATAAACATTTTATTAAAGAGTAATAATTTTTCCAACGGCTGGTTAAAGAAAAAGTTTCATGCGTGTGTATATATATATATGAGTGTGTTGGAGTTTTTTTTGTGTAAGACATATGAACAATACTAGTTGTGAAAGTGAGAGAAAAATACTTGTGTCCTTGGGTAGAGAAAAAGTGTGGGAGTAGAGTCCTGTCTACTTCTTTGTGTAGAAGTTGTAGACTCAAAAAGGCGAGTATTTGGCCGTTGTATCCTGGGGGTGACGCGTCCGTGTACCACTACACCGGGGTTATAGACAAAGTTTCTACCCGTGGAGGGCGTGAATTACCTTAAAGAGAGCGAGATATCCGTGCCTCGGCCTAATACAACGCGGTTTTTATTTACTAATTTTTTATATCTTGATATTGTGTTCTCTTATTTTCTCTTGTAGCCCCAACACATTGGAGAAGAAGTTATTGGCTTCTTTGCCATATTGTGTTCTTAAATTTTAAGAATGCTTGTGAATCTCTATGTATAAGGGATATATGATTTGAGGGTTTTTGATGAAAGGATGTGGTTCATGCCACTGTATATCTACAAGAGAGGTTTCTAAAATGATAATTTTTTTTATATGGGACCTCTGTATGGATACATATATTATTTAACATTTAAAATTATGAATATATATATATATTAAATATTGGAATTAATTAATCAAATCACATTCATTCTCTCCACAACATTAATTAAAACATGACATTAATCCACATTAGCCAAAATGTGAATTTGTTACTGTCACTGTCAAGATCTTGCTTAGAATTGAAAAATATAAGATAAATCAAATCATAAGATAGGATTATAGATCCTAAGATTTTATCACTTTTAAGCTATGAAGCATGGACACTTCATTTTGATAGCGTGTCGCCGTGTCAGACACGTAACATATTCATAAGTTTTAGAATATAACATCAAATTTTTGTGACTTTATCGTGTCAAAAAATAGAAAATAATATCACATATGACATATATTATGAATAGATACTGTAATTTTTAGAATTTCATCAAAATTTAAAGATATTTAATTATTTATATATTTAAATATATGCCGTATCGTGTCGTATAATTTCAAGAATTTGACGTGTCAGCGTATTCGTGTCGTGTCCCGTGTCCGTATCAATGTCCATGCTTCATAGCTTTTAAGAATATGTGTATATATATATATAAAGTAATATAATATATTTTAAATATATATTTACACATGAAGTTTCTTCGTGAAAATAAATAACTAATATTCATACATAATATATTTCTTCAGACAAATTCGATAGCCACAACTTGAAAAAGTTACAAAATATATATTAAATAACTTCTCATTTTTATTATATTATTAAAATTCTAAAATATAATATAAACAAAAATTAATAATTTTTAAATTCTCTTTTATTTTATTTTAAATATTAAAAATAAATACTTACATACTTATTTATGCATGGGAAACTAATACTATATATCAATCATATTCTTACATTTTGCTATGGTGTTTAAGCAAACTATTCCATATTTAAGTGGGTACCATTACCATCTTCCAGTTCTGCACTATCACAACAAATGGAATCATAAGAATTAAGGTCAAAAAAACTTAATGAGTTCTCTGCAAATGAAAGGAAAACATGGAAGAAACAAAACTTGAGAGCTTCAGCTCATTTTTTCCCCAGAAGAAATTGGCTTCTTAGCATCATTTTGTCGGTGCCTTTGAGCCAGAATTTGCTTTGTCTTCTCAAGAACACCAAAGAAAATTGAACCTCCAATCCCAATCCACAAAACTCTAGGCCCCATGCCCTTAGAAAGAGAAAAAGGGAAAATAAAGATGTGCCTCAGCTTGTTTTTTGGAATATGCTTATAACAGAAACAAAGGGAATTATGGAGAACTATGAAAATGTCAAGTTGTTAACACTGACTTGAAAGTAATGATCACATCATACCTTAAAAAGGGTTTGAGTTCCTTCTTCTTTGATTATTTTGCTCACGCAATCACAAATGCCTTTGTACTGGTTTTGTGATCCCTGCTTTGTGTGAGAGCAAATGTTAAATAAAAAATAAAACCACACCCATTAAACTAAAAAATCTTCTGTTGAGTAATAAGAGAAGGAAATGTTTATTATCTGAACCTGAACCATCAGTCTGGTCTTTACAACATCAAGAGGAGTTGTAACTGCTCCAGTTACAGCACCTAAAAGGAAGCTTTTGTTAACTTGCAGCTCAACCAGTTAAGAAATAAATTAGCAGTCACAGCTAAAGTTATACTATGGGGTAGCAAATTGTCAAACATAAAATAGGCTTAATATGCACCTAGAAAGCACAGACAATGCATTTTGAGGGAGTGTTGCTGTATCAGACACAGACATGTATTGGACAATACGACACGCATACAACATGCGCCCACACATGTCCGGAAATGGATCCTCTGCTGTATAATTGTGGTGCTGTCCATAATGTCTGTGTTAATTTCAGCTTTCAAAAATTTATGTGTTTTGGGTTGAAACAATATGAGCCATTAGATGAAAAATTAACCATGTAGATTTGATGAACAGCATGACAGCACCACAATTTTACAGCAGAGGATCCATTCCCCACATGTCCATAAGTGTCAGAATTTGAAACCATTTTTGTGACTCTGACAAAGCGTGAAATTAATAAAAAAAGGGCATCAACATGCTAATATGGGATGACACGGCTTGGATACACATTCCACAATGATCATGGAGTAATGAAAGTTGCAAACCTTTCTCTTGATGAAACAGAGTTGGAGAATGTCATATTTATTGATGAAGACAACAACACTGGTGAAGACTGGAGAGCAAAATGAAGTTAATTCTTAAATAGCTTCTTCAACTATGTTCTTTTACGAAATATTTTGCTTGTGTACTTCGTATATGGTATTTTAAATATGGGCATACGAAATAGAAAAAATTGACACATGACCTTTATAATTTTGAAGCTTTCATCAAAATCTATGGAACATTGATTGTCTCTTCATTTTTTGTCCACTGTTGGAATTATAATATATATCGTGTCATGTTAAGTCTTTTGAGAATTTAACGTGTCAGCATGTCCATGTTTGTGTTTATATCTGTGCCTCATAGATATGCACTTTTCATGGGACTGTGCCTTCCTTCAATAAGCATGTTCATAGCAATTTTGCTTCTCTTCATCACATTTAGTGAGGACACTGAAAGGACAAGGATTCCAAGAAATTTAATTGGAAACAAAAGAAATCAAGAAATGTAACTCTTGTGGTATAAAATAGAGAAAAAGCAACAACACAAACCGAATAATCAGATGGCAGTGAACACAGAAAGGCATGATCGTTTACAGCACAAGATAAGAGGTGACGTTAAGGTTTGGCTTCAAGTTCAGAAATTAATGTAACACTACCTGTCTTGGAATTCTTCACGTGTTTTACTGACATGTTTGATTTTTTATTGAAAGTTTTAGCTGTGACATTCATAGATGATTGTGAGTTTTATCGTGAGGTATCTCTCCAGGTGTTTTGTACATCACCAATTCAGGGAACTTTCTTGAGAATATCACTTCATTCTCTGTAAATTTTTATTCTTTTATATATAATTTCCAACTGAAGAATTCCTCTAGTATAACACAGATCACATTCTGAAAGGTCTTCTTAACAAAAAAATTCTATGTTGATATTCTGATTTATTTTCTCATGGTCTTACTGTTGGCCGAGCAAACACTAGTTTTTCTGTCTTCGACCTTTCTACACCATACTCTATTCTTAGCAAAGTTTTACAGTCCTATACCTTAAGGCATAAATGCTAATAACTGAGCCACAACTAAGAAAACACTTCTCACTCATACTATTTTGATTTGGCTTCCAATTTTCATTTCCTAGCCTCCTATGAGAACCTAAATTAAGAGTGAACATTAATGATTAGTCCTTCACCATAGTCCAGCTAGAAAATTTTGCGGAAGTCAGATGAAACCCTGTAACTATTTGACATGAACACCGGAAACCAGGCAGAAGCATAAATAGACAGAGGAACCACCAAATCAAATAATCATGTTACTTTCAAGTTCAATAAAAAAAACTGTTAATGTATCTGAAGTACCAGCGAAAGCACCAAGCATAGCATTCTCTGGATCATTCAGATCTCTTTTTGCCTGCAGAGAAAGCAAAGAAAATAATGATCAATTGCTAATTCTACAGTGCTAATCAGCATAGATACTCTACACAGTGACAAAAAAAAATCCCATAAGTAATTTATATTCAATGGCAATGCTCTAGTGACCATAATTCTCTTACTTTTATGTTATATTCTTCAATGCATATGTTTCTATAAACTGAAAGTTTCTTTTGTAGCTATTTAACCCTAATTGAAACATTAGTGCAGATCCATATGATATAGACACCTCATCCATGTTATTACCGCTAGTTTATACCCTATCCGGAGCTGCTCATAAATGCAAAATTGTATGGCATCAAATGGCAAATCTCGCAACAAGAAGGATCCGTACCCCTGCAATATCAGGAAAAACACAGTATAAGAGGAACAAATCAAATACAATATGCAGTTTGCAAATGCATAATATTCAAAAAGATCATTCAAACAAAAAATGGCACAGCAGTCATCCTGCATTGCAGAGAACTCCATATTTTATTCATACTCAGTACCCACTATGACATAGACTAACCTAACGTTTTTTCTTTCCACAATGGTGATATGAATATCTATAAGAACAAGTTAAATGTAATAATCATCTGCCTACACAGGAGTAATAGACAAATAATTAAATGGTCAATACTTAAGTACAATGTAGAAATTTTTGTTCAAAAAAAAAAAGTACAATGTAGAAATTGCAACTAAATACTACATACCGCATAAAGACCTTTAAAACCCTCCTTGGCAACAATAAGACGGACAGCAGCAGGAGCTGAACTAAATTGTCCGGTTTGCATTCTTTGCTTAACGACCTATAAAGATTTGAATTAATTCAAAGTCCAAGAAAGCTCAAAAAATGGCAGTGTAAGAAACAAAACAAGTTACCTCAGTTGGAACACGAACAATAGATGAAGCCGCACCTCCAATAGCACCTGCAGCCTATGTTAAGCTTAGGACTATTACAATTACAAAATGAAATACATATCATCATCAATTCAGGTTTAACCAAGTCAATCTGCTTTGTGGAAACACAATCAGGTTAAGCTTGGTGCTAATGTGATAAAAATCTAAACTACTTACCACTTACCTCACTACTTTGTTTGATTAATTATACATTTATAGGTCATTTATAAATATAATTTATAGGTTTTTTTGGAATAAGATAGTAAGTATTTAGGAAAGTGAAATGACATTAAAAATAGAGTAACCACTCCAGTAGTGCACCCAAGGTAAAGTTCATAAGGTTCATTTTATGTCCTACTATTCTAATAACATAATTTCGGATTTAGAAATCAGTCTTGAGTACAATGTTGAAACTGTTTGTGAGCCCTTCAGTCTGAATGCGTTCACCTTAAATATATACATATATATATATATATATATTAAGAAAATATATCTTAGGTAACAATAGCATGGCAAGCCTAAAAGATTATCATTTGTTCATTGGTCAATTTCTTCATTGAAAGTAAAGTGAAAGCTTCATGTGTGCAAACAGATCCTCAAATAGAAATTGCAATTGAGTAACTAAAAATGAGACATAGAATAATGGACAATGAGCTGAAAATTTTAATTTCAGTGCATTAGTTATTGACTGTTTCCTTCCAATATGCTCCTAACTGTATAAAGCCAAATCATTTGGTTTTTTATAGAGGACAAAATGTTCCTAAGTCTAAGCATTTCTGTGGTGTGCTTTGATTTTGACTTCTAGTATTTTTAGTTGTAGAAGGCTCAAAGCTATAAAATTATGTTTGGAAAATTCTTTTCTGATCTATATTTTTACCTGCTTTTTCTAATAATTTTCTAATAGTCTATCAGTAATTTTGTTAATGGGATGCTACAACACTTTGAATGTCATCTCATTTTATTAATTTTGAATGTCATCTCATTTTTTGAATGTCATCTCATTGTTAATGGGATGCTACAACACTTTTTCTAATGCAATTTTATTAATTTTGAATGTCATCTCATTTTTAGCAAACATGGAAAAAAAAACTATACATTTTTAAATAGGTTTCCCAGGATGAAATGTTATCATCATAAGTCATAACTATAATATACATGTTCGATAGATGCTTTGGAGGTGTCTTTCACATCATCACATATAAAAGAAAGCATTGATGCTCTTTCACTTTCGCTCATGCATTACTTTATATAATCTAGGAATTATTTTGGCTCACTTTAATGTTATCATCACAAAAATTTCTACAGTGAAAATTGTGTGCTAGATATTGCTAAAATTAAAACAAACACATTCACTTAGTTAAAGAGCCAACTTACAAGATGAGCCAAGGCGCTGAGATTTTCAGGGAACGATGCTAGCAGTTTCTGCTTAGTGGGTTCGTATACACCAACAAAAATTGCAGAGGCTCTGAGTAGAGTTGGAGAGAGAGTGGTCTATCAGGCATAAGCACCATATAATTTTCAATTAGGGAAGGACCACCATAAAATACAGAATATATAGGAGACGTTACCACACAGGATTTTGAAGTATCTGGGGATAGTTCAATGTTCAGAAATATAAGTGGATGATTGCTTCTACACTCTTCACTTATTTTTATGCATAATCCAAAGATGCAGTACAGATCATTTTTATCAGAAATTTTAAGAATATCTTAACTGAGAAGTTGAAAAAAGTACTATTGGATGATTCGAGGACAAAAAAACTCTTTTATGTCAACTCCTAAAAGGTAATAGAAGTTACATGACACTGTCTTAGCTTGAATTCCTATAATTTATTACTATTTTGATTTAAACAAGTTTGGCACTGAATAATTCTAGGTGAAAGCAGACAAAAAAGATAAACCTTAAAAGATGACCTGAGCATTGAAAAAGGATATAGGATATGTGAAAAAACTGAAACAAGTCTACTCACGGTAAAACACCAGCAATATTTCCAGCCAATCCAGAATATAGACCCTTCAAAATGATTCTCCCTCCACCACGGGCAGCCTGTTATGGGATAAACAGTCAAATAAGTTAAATATGTTGTGATTAAATAATTAAATATGCAAGTGAAAATTTTATAATAGAATCTCTCAAAGTTTGACTTTGAGGGACAAACAAGGTTGTAGTAAAAGAAATAAATGAAAAGTGAATACTATCAAACAATCAGGCACAAATGCACCCCGAAGTTCACTAGTTCAACAAAGTTCAACATCTCATCCAAAAAGATAGCACAAATGGTACACTATATAACTGATATTTATGACTTCCCACAGAATTGAAGTATGGTATTACCATATTAGCCATCCTACAGTGGCCACACAGTAAAGTAGTATGGACCATCTGCTTCGTGTATAACATTTCCTCCCTTTCCCTCTAATACCTAGCAGGAAAGTCTAACAGAGTTGAAGTAGAAATAAGATTTTGTCTACAATATACTTAACCCACCTGTAATCGAGTTTTAATAGTATCAATTGGATATAAAGCTGTTTCTACAACAACACCAGCAACACCTCCAGCAATGCACCCATCTGCAATTTTTATTAGCAGACCATACAGCACAGCGTTATTATAGTCAAAATTAAAGAAATATATGAAAAGATAAAACTTATGACCAATTTGAATTCTTGCAACAGATGCAAAACCAAGAAAGATTATGGACCATGGAATTAGAAAGAACATTAGCATAACTAAACCAAGGAGGAATCATCAGTACTCGCAGTGGTTATCGTTACTAATTCAATATGATACATCTAGTATGCAAATGTTTAATATAGTAATTTAGGTTTTTAAGGTTTGAATTTCTTATAAAATTTCTACCTCAAAAAAAAAAGGGACACCAATTTGGGGTGCAGATGAGAACTAGGATAGTATGAGATGTCCAAATCCCCTATGTATTACTATGAGCTATTTGGTGAAATATTTCAATGCCTCAGTTCCCCGGCTAACTTTTGGTGCACTTTAAAGTTTTGTAGAATGCTGGGTATAAAATGAGTTGAGAAATGATATATTGCTGATTACTTGGCACTTGGCAGGGATGAATATAGACTAGTAGGTTTGTAAGTTTGAACAAGACTTCAAACAGACCCTTCACAAGTGAACAAAAGCATACAAACTTATTGGAAAAGTGTTTGTCCTTACAAACTTTCCCAATCAGAGTTTTCCAAATTACCATAAGGCAAATGATTTATGAAAATATTCAAAGAGACTGTTCAGAGGAACATAATCAACTGTACTTCTCGTTCATACTTTTAATTCTAAGAAAATCCAACTTAAAAATTTTAAATATCTAAGTAATTGACTTAAAGCATGTTTTCATTACAAGCCACAATATCTTCCATGAGTAGTCTATGATGCAAAATACAACAAGTTTCTTAAAATTAATAACACAAAGTTTGGCACAGTCAAGCAGCCAGGCCCATGAGTAGTCTATGATGCAACAAGACAAACTGGGCTAAACATGTGAACATCAGAGGTTTCCAAATGCATGTAAACAAGTGTTAATTAGAATGGAGATACTTACCATACACAACACGTAAAAAGTCAAATGGCTTTTTCTCTCCTTCATTGATCGACATGAAGAACTTATGTGTATCCTTTTGGGATGTCGACATCTTTGATGTCAATGTATCTATAAAAAGCATCCATTTGTTCACAATAAGCAATGGAAAATTATATGTACAGGCGTCTGGCAATAAATTGACATAACCAAAAATAATTAGCTAGCTAATCATAAGCTTGAGATTCTTTCCAAGCAATACCCATTACACAACTTCTCCTTCTAGTCATCCTCGAGAAGTAAAAGCAAGAAATAAAAAACGAACATGTAGAATTGTTTCACAAATAATCGGACTTAACCTCAAATAAAAATTTATAAGAGAAGCGACGACGACAAGCAGCGTTTTCCAACTTCTCTCACAGCGTTTTCTGCTTCACTCTCAGTTGCGGCCTCTCTTCGTTACTATCGACGGGGTTTATGGTTTGGGCATGAGTTGCTTTGGCGAATATGACGATCTGTATCAATGGGTATGGATCTCCAAGAGACAGGGTTTGGGCATGAAGAATTAAGGGATGGGTAGGGTTTTAGACAATTATGAGTTTGGACTTTGGATCCATTTTAGAATTTTTATTAAAATTATGAGGTCAAAGTGCAAATTTGGTCTTATATCTTTTGCTGAGTTTCCAATTTGGTCTTGTATATTTTTTCGTTGCATTTTTTGTCAACATCCACAGAGTCACTTTGTTGCTTCTCATAAGCATCTCTCTGTGCTCTTGGAGCGTTGGCAGCAGGCTGTTCGAGAATGAGGTTTTCCAGGACATACAACTTCCTCTCCTGTGTGAGAACAACTCTCACATTTCGAAACCAGTCAAGGAAGTTAGTCCCGGTCAATTTATCCTTCTCAAGGATAGATCGCAGTGATAGTGATGAACTATTGGTTGCCATTGATTCTACAATTAAGATATGAAAAGTTTAATTAGCAAGAAAAATATATATATCCACCATTTTATAAAACCCAGTAAAATTATTATTAGTGGCTAAGACCCATATTTCACCAAAGTTTACCGTCGCGTAGGCAATCATGCACCCTTAGGTTATTTAGGTAGGTAACTTCTTACCAATCACATCTCATGTGACTCTTAGATCTTTATGGGACTGTATCATCATATGATACTTATTATGACATGTTTATCCCATCTAATGCCTTGAGGTCCAAATCCGATTTGATAACTCCATTAAGTCACACAATAAAACTTGTGAATGGCTAGACTCAAAACAACAAGGCCGAAGCCCAACCCCATATCATCAAGGCCCACTAAACACGTGTCGCGTAGGCGATCACCACATTCAATAAACCAAGATTTCAATGAGGCTTTGCGTTGAATCTCCCATTCACCCGTGTCTCTTCAAGGTCATGGTAGATACGTGTCGCGTAGGCGATCACCGCTCCACGATGAACAAGATTTTAACAGGGTGTTTTATTGATGGCATTAAAACTTAAGATTTTTAAAAGGGTTTAATTTATAAAAGGTTCCATTTTAATTTAATTTTAAAACCAATTTTAAAATTAAATGAGTTGTGCCATGTGTTTATTTCCCATGTATCTCATACATATAAACGCATGCACGGATTTTGTATCTCATACAAGATCCCACACTCGTATCATATACGTTGTAGTGTAAAGTTTAAATACAGCATGTTAAAACTCGCACCCCTAAGCATACATCTAGCGCATTGCATCACATACAAAACTAAATGCATAAAACACACCGTGTTTAGATATGACCCATCTACCCTATAATCCTCTCAAGCCAATGAGAGAATTTTTCTAAAAAGAAAAATAAAAATTACATTGGGAAAAACCTCAGTTACATTGAGGTATAAAAAAAATGTAAAATTACAACAGAGTATAGGGAGACGACACGCAGGCTGTATTTACCAAAAACCCTAGAGCCATATCCAACACCACACAACACATATGAACAATTCACAAATTCATGTCAAACACGGCATACACCAACACATACCAAAAACAATTTTTAAAATGTGTTCAATTAGGGTTTGTGCAATTTTAACATGCCTTTCTTGAAATTGGGCCTTGTATCAATAATTATAAAATCAAGGATCGCATTCAAGAATTTTAAATTATTGCCCCAAAAATTTTAAAATTCATAATTTTAATAAATTTTCAGCCACCCCACAATATTATAATTAAAACATTTTTAACTATAATTATATAGGGATTTCGACTTAGGCCTTAAAATTTCAAGAAAATATTTTAAATCAATCCAATTGATTTTATATGTATCATATACATAAAATTTGCACCTTTTCCATAGGTTGAGTTTTTAAGGAAAACTTTTCGGTGGATTTTCGTGAAACCAAACATATGATTAAAAGCGGTAAACACACATCATACATCACATGTACAATTCACCAAAACCAGTATCAAATTCAAAACTAGCGTGGCTCTGATACCACTGTTGGGAAATCACGGCGCGCGCAGCGGAAGCGGAAAAAAAATAAAGATTAATTAAAACAGGCGCAAAAACAAAAGTGATTTCCCTACGGATCTGCTAGATGAATTTAAACCAGTAAAGTTAGTGGTATACCTCACGAGTTTCAATCGATCCGGTTGAACGGTGCGTTTCTGAGAAGTCCTCTTGAAGCGTCCTTCCTCCGCCAGTAATCCACACGAGCAGTTTAGTGGCACCAAGGTGCTAGCCTTCAGTTCTTTTCTCCAAAAGAACAAGGGAACTCGATCTACGGCTCTTAAAATTCAAGAACAATTCTTGAACCTTAAGAGGAAAGTGGCACAAGAAACAAGAGGCACTCTTGTTTTCTCTCTCAAAACCCTAGTTCTTGAACAAGTCAAATTCCCTCTCACTCTTGAAGAAAATTCGACTCACTCTCTCTAGGTCTAGGTCTAGCCGATTTTTCTCTCTTGTCTCACAAAAGGAAAATTGCAAAACTCACTTATGCATTAGCTTGTGAAAGTCGACTTGCCTAGGTTTATATAGAGTTGGGGAAATTTGATAATTATAATTAGCGAATCCCTAAATTAATGGATTATCAAATTATAAAATTATAAGATTACAGTAATATTATAATTTTAGGACTTGAATTCTTAATTAAAATATTACCTTAATATCTTAATTGAATTCAAAATGCAATCTTTTGAGAATCAAATGGAAGATCAAATCTTCCCTTGGACCCACAAAAGCAATGCACCATCTTCCCCTCCTTTTCTTGGAATTTTATAAATCAAAAACATTCCTAACTCTTAGGAAGTTATAACCAACTTATTATCTTCCAATGATTTTGAATTAAAATATTACCCTAATATCTTTAATTCAAATTTTGAATCTCAAGATCAAATCTTGAATTCAAATTCATGACTTTAATTAATAAAACATTTCCATTAATTAAAATCAATCCTAAAGAGGCGCCACCCTCCTTTCTCATTATCCTAATATTAGTGAATTTAATAAATCAATAATCTCCTAACTTTTAGGAACCTTATCTAATTTATTATTCCCTAATATTATAATTGTAAATAGATTAATCCCATTAACTATTTAACAATTAATATATTTAAACTTGTCTCACAAATTTAAATATCATTACCGTAGATTTTATTTAAGACAAGACTTTGTGTCCCAGACATTTAGCTATGTCTTAAATTGTGTCACCGGAGCGACTCACGAATTAACCCTAATTCGTGTCCCTTTAAGTGGTGTCCAGATCCTGCTCATGTGTGACCCAGCAGGCCCCACGTGAAGTTGGCAGCAAGCCATCCCTATGACACACAAGTCGAGAGCGGACTCTAACAAGCCATCACGACTACCCAAAACACGTGAGTTATCGTTTTATCAAAATGACCGATTTAACCTTAGTACCACCTTGTCATAGACCCTATCGTCACACGATATCTTGGTTTTGGATAAGGCATGGGAAAGTCATCCTTAATCCAAACCACAACTTTCTCGATCTTCTTGAGTTAGTCCCAATTTACTGAGTGGCCACTCTTTCCTTGGACAGACTCATCGAGGGCGCCAGTTAGATATCTCTCATATCTATGAGGGACAAAATCCCATCTTGGTCAACCACATTCCTCAGCACTGCAATCAACCAAACCCGTACCTAGCCCTTATGGCTACCCTGCTATGGGCAACGTTATACTAGGCCAAAGTTTGACAACTACAACGCCGGAATAATCAAGACCTCAGGTCTAAGGCATCGTGACAGGTGTACAAGAGAGACTAGCTGATGACTAAACCCATGCAGGACTCTCAGGGTCAGTCCAACAACTTGTAACCCCTTACATAATGCACCATGACTCTCGTAAAGCATCTAGTGCATGTATCTCCATACACCGAGGTCATGCTGGTCTTAGTTCATTCTCGCTCCCACGAGAATAATCGACCAGGGACGGATTTAGATTAATTATCTCATAATTAATCAAGGACGCTATCATAGTAAACATGCTAATAATATGATAACAACATAATTTATCTCCATAAATTAATCAATATGTTCAAAACATATACATAAAATGATTGGCCCTAGAACACAATCTCCAGCAACGAACACTGTTCCTATTGTGGCCAAGAAGCAAATTGAATCCAACACTTGGAGAGGCATCAGAAGATGTTGGAAATATGTTCATGATAATTTAAAGTGGTTGGTGCGTGATGGCAGAACAACGAGATTCTGGACTGATGTGTGGTTGGGTAGTGAGCCCCTTATCAACAATGCTAGAATCACAATTCCTCTTGATGATTTGGATCGGTCAGTCCAATCTTTTACCAACAGTGAGGGTGATTGGGATTGGGAGTATCTCCACATCTATCTCTCTACTAGGGATTGTATGAATCTTGCTTCTAGTTTCCCGCCAGTGGATAGCAATGGAGGTGACAAAGTGGCTTGGAGAGGGGGGAAGGATAATTGGGGTCTCTTTACCCAGATTGGTGTCCTCTAGTAGTTAGTTAGTTTTGCTCCGTTTTTCCTCTTTCCATTCAAATAAAAAAAATGGCAATCTAATGGAATCATTATTTTTAAACAAGACAGTTGTATATAATAAATGAAAATAATTAATGGATAATATATAAGGCTAACAAATTTGTCAATAATGGTGTCTGTGGCAACTTGTGTTTGTTCGTTTTTGTCTATTTTTTTCCCATGTGACCCATGTATATATAATATCAAATGAAACTTCAAATTTTAAATACAAAACTAAATATAGTTGACTTTATCTATCAAAGAGATAAAGCCATTTTTTCATAACTAATGTGAAAAAATGACCTCAAAAGGAGAAAAAAAATATTATTGAAGATTATATTCTTTCAAATGAGAACTTTAGGGCGTGTTTGATTCTATTTTTGAAAAATAATTTTTTATTTTGAAAAACAAAAAATATACATTGTTTTTTGTTTTCAAAACTAAACAACTGTTTTAAAAAATAAAATTAAACACGCCCATACCCTACGCCGTAGTCTTGCATTGCAGCGGCATAGGCATGTCCCATGTGTATTTCTTCCTTTGGGCGACGCATGTAGGCACATGTAATATTGTAATGGCATCTGTTATTATTTTTTCTTTTAGATTTTTTGATTAGGTCAATCTATAATCCAATTGAATTTTACCACTAATAAGTTCAAGAACATGTAAATTAGAAATATTGAGTAGTTTGCATTGTTGTATAAAATTTACATATTAATATTTATATTTGAGACAAATTCAATATATATCATATAACGTGTTCTACAAATGTAAAACAAACAATTTAAACATGAGGCTAGTAAAAAATTAATTATCAATTTATGTGGGTAAAATTTTATTTTATTAGGTTCATGCGTAATATATGATAATACTAGCAAATGATATCTATACTATATTATATGTGGGAGGAGCCTTCTGATCGTCCTCCCACTTATACTAAGATAAAAATATTACATGTAATAAAATAAGAGGAAATTAATTATTTAATCCCTTCTTTTTTACTGAGTCAACAATTTGGTTCCTAATTTATTTTATATACATATTTGCGTGCTCGTTAGGACACACAAAGCCCCTAGTATATATATATCACTGTGGGCAAGTTGAGAAAGAAATGTGCTATCTCATCTAATTAACCATATTCATATAATATAACATTATTCATGTGGGACAATTAATATTGTATTAAACATGATTAATTACAATATTACCATTCTCCTTTATCTAATATTAAATGGTTTTAAATAATGTAAGAAAATTAAAAAAAAAAATATACCGTCAATTTAAATTTTATTAAATAGTAAAAAAATTGACCTGTACAAATATTAAGGTTTTTTTATTTTAATAACACAAAAAAAAATATTTATGTATTGGGATCGACTTTTTTTTTTTTATTTCCCTAGATGGGATACGCGTTGGCCCGGTTCGATTTCAGCCCGGGCCAACCAATCAGCCGGCGCCACGTGGCACCGATTGATTAAAAAATAAATTTTTTTTTTAAAAAGTCACTGAAATCGCGCCAGACTGACGCGATTTCAGAGTGCAGACTGCACAGTCTGCACAGTGCAGACCGTGCAGTCTGCACGGTAAGTTTTTTTTTTTAATTTCTGTTTTTTTTAAATAATAAATTAAATAAAGATTTTCTTTAAAATGAAATTAATAAAATTAATTTAATTTAAATATTATTTTAAAAAGTTAAAAAAGAAATTATTTAATGAAGAATAATTATAAAATATAAAATATATTAATTAAAAAATATAAAATATTTATGTAATAAATTTTAATAATAAAAACTAATATGCAAAAATATTTTCTACTAATAAAATTAAATAAATTAATCATTTTAACTAATAAAGTTAATTTAAAAATATATTATTTAATTAAATTTAAAGTAAATGAACTTTGTTTTATTTTTTAAAAAATTCAAATTATTTATATGACTTTTATAACATAAATTATCTATCATTTAAAAAATATAAGAACAATAATCATAACTCTTTTAATGATATAAATTCTAAAACATGAAAATTGTAATCGAAACTACATAAAATTAAAAATAAAACAATGAAATTTAATCATCTTCGTCCTCGTTATCCTCCTGCTGCTGCCATTCTGGCGGCCCATGCTCCGAGTAAGACCCCTGCACCACCCTCTGCCCACCCTCTGGCCAATGCCACTCCGGGCATATGTAGCAAGTTTTACTCTTCGGTTGATGTTTTTTTGCTACAGCCTTACCTTTACCTTTGTGACCTCCCTGATCACCTTGATGCCTGTCATCTGCCTCTCCCGATAGCGACTGTGGCAGTGGAAAGGGCTGCACCTATCTGTCAATATGAGCATCACCGATACGTAGAGGAGTGTTCATAATAAACTCTCTCATAAAGCCCGGCTAAATAGTAGGGCCTCGCTGAAAAGTAGGACTCGTCATCGTCAAAGAATATGGTGGCGGGGTATAAAAACCCCCCTGTGACGAATCTGGCATACCAAACATCGATGTCTGCTGCATATCAAACGTCGATGTCTGCTGCATATCAAACATCGATGCCTGCTGCATATCAAACATCGATGCCTGCTGCATACCATGCATCGGTGTCATCGGTGTCGAAGGTCCAGGCATGTGGGATGATGAAGGACCAGACATATGGGATGTCAAATGAGTAGGCACGTGTGTCGATGGAGCAGGAGTAGGCACGTGTGTCGATGGAGAAGGAGTAGGCACGTGTGTCGATGGAGCAGGAGTAGGCACGTGTGTCGATGGACCGGGAGTAGGCACGTGTATCGATGGACCAGGCATGTGCAGCGACGAAGGACCAGCATGACTTGAAAAGGAATGCCGAGATGACTCCTCTGGCTCCTGAGGTGCATTGGATGGCTGACAGAAGGAGTGTCTCAGTGACTGCTGGTGCCTCGGTGGTTGTGGATTAGCTGGTGGCGGCTGCTGATTGAAAATATTTTTTTTCGGCCGTCTTGCGGAAAGAAACCCGAGCCGCCACTTTTTTTTCTTAGGCGGTGGCTGAGACGGAACGAGTTCTGCCGGCTGAACCTGTGGTTTGAGGGGTGCATAGACATGCTCCTCCAGCATGTGGGCATGCTGCTCACCTAATGCCCCCTTCAGATCTTTACAGATGGCATTGACTCGATGACTGAAGTCGGGATAGTTGTCAGCATTGCGAGCCATTTCTTCTAACTCGTCCAGTCCATCAACCTGTATCAAGGCATAAACAAAATGAATATACGACAATGGTATTTAAAGACATGAAGAGCTCGGCTCCATACTACATCCAACTGTATTATCCATGCCTCCTCCAAACAATGGTCGAAACACACTTGAAGATGCAAAGTTTTCAGCCGTTGTCTCTCTAACGGTGGGTGGACAGATAAAATTTGTGTTCTCCACAGGGACCATTGCAGTGTTTAAGTCAAATGTGTTCCCTGCAGACACTTCTACATACAACTCAAGCATTGTGTTTACCATCCATTCTATATGTGTTTCCATCATTGAGTTGACATCATCATCACCCGATAAGATGAAGGTCGTGTAGACATATCCAGGGTTTAGAAAACTTACTGGCAATCTATACACGATAGAAGTGATTTCTTCAAGAGGAGAAAGCATAAGTTTTTCCCTAATCAATTCTTTCAATCTATCGAACGTAATATCACTAGACAACGTAATGACTTTTTTCCGTTCAGATTGAAACATAACCCCACAAACACCACCGGGAGAGATTGATCCATGACTATATACCAAGCATCTGACCCTCGTTGACATTTTTCTCTAATAAATACAATTTAAATAAAATTATCATCTAAAATTGAATTATATCTCAAACAATATTGTGTTAAAAATAAATTATCTAACATACTATTTTGAAAGTTAACTAACTACCTAAATAATTATATAACATTATCTAACGANTATCTAACAATTTTATTATTTTAACAATTATCTAATATTTTAAACAAATATCTTACAAGTTTATCTCTAACAATATTATCTCAAATTTATCTAATATTTTAATATCTAAACTAACTACATCATCTAAAACATTTACAAATATTATCTAATAAAAAATTAACCAACAATATCTAAAGAAAATTACATAATCTAACAAAAGTATATCAAACAAAATACCAACAAAAATCATTAACATTAACTAACAAAATATCAACAAATATCATTAAGATTATTGCAAACAAATTTTCTAACACCTTTGTCACTAACAATATTATTTTAAAAAGTATCTAATATTCTAATATCTGAAAAATACTACATAATCTAACAAAAGTATATCAAACAAAATATCAACACAAATCATTAACATTAACTAACAAAATATCAACAAAAATCATTAACATTAACTAACAAAAAAAATTAATTTTACCTTTTAATCTTCTTTCTTAACTCCTCTTTCTTCTTCTCTCTCAACTAATCAAAAAATTAATAAACATAAATAAAAAAAATTAATCAATTTAATTTCTAAAAATTTACTAACAACAAAAATAACAAAAATTTAAGTAAATTCGAAAAATAAATTTAATTTAATTAAAAAATATATATATATATATATACTCACGTACCTTCTTCTTCTTCTTCTTCTTCTTCTTCTTCTTCTTCTTCCTCCTTTCCTATCTCTCTTTCACTCTCAAACACACACTCACAACACTCACACTCACACACACAATATAATGTCACACTCTCACTCTCTTCTCACGCTGCCTTCCTTACACTCACACTCTCAAATCTCTCTTTCTCCCAACCCTTCTCTCGTTGCCTTCTCAAACCCTTCCCTATCTCTCTTTCTCTTTCTCTCCCTCTCGCCTATCTCTCTTTCTCTTTCTCTTCGCCTATCTCTCTTTCTCTTCCTCTTTCTCTTTCTCTTTCTCTTTCTCTTTCTTTCCTTCCCTCTCCCTTATATATTGAAGGCCGAACGTTGGCCTCATTTAAAAAATTTGACCGGCTCAGACTGACACAGTGTCAGTCTGAAATCGACCCTCGAGCCCTGGATCGATTCCAGACTAACACGGTGTCAGTCTGAAATCGAGTCCTTGGGACTCGATTTCAGAAGTCAGTTCTGAAATCGAGTCCATGTGACTCGATTTCAGCGTGTTTTTAGCAAAAAAATATTCAGCCGGTGCCACGTGGCACCAGCTGATTGGCTGTCAAGGCTGAATTCGCGTTAGACGGGTGCGTATCCCATTAAGGAAATTAAGAAAAAAAAAGGTATATTAATAAATAATAAATTTTTTTGTATTATTGGTATAAAAAACCCCAAATATTAATTGGACCTCATGTATGCATGAATACAAATTTTATTAAATAGAAAAAAAAACTTGACCACACAATAAATTCGTACAAGGACCACACAATAAATTAAGACAATTAATCTGAAACATGGCCAACATCAGTCTTAAAGATTCGTACAAGGACCACACAATAAATTAAGACGACCTGTACGAATCTTTAAGACTGATTTTGGCCATGTGCAATTGTGCATGACAGTTTTCAGATTAATTAAAAAAATCTTTAGTACAAATCATTAATCCACAAGTGATAATAATTTGTAGTTACAATATACATTCATAATTTTAAATATTAAATAATTTATGTATCCATGCATACATGAGGTCCAATAAAAATCTATAATTTTAGTTCTCATCATAAGTCGTGCATTGACTATCAATTATTTCTTACATAATTAAGCCAAAACCTCCCTTATAAATATACAATGGCATGAACCACATCCTTTCATCAAAAACCCCCAAGCAGTATTCTTAAAATTTAAGAACAATATGGCAAAGAAGCCAATAATTTCTCCAATATAATATCCATTACATATTGTGGCATCATGATGATAGCCATGATTATTATAACATTGGCATCATCATCTTCCTCAAACCTCTATGGTAGTGCATCAAGTTCATCACCATCACAAAAATTATCGTTGCCCACATGGAGCAGATTGGCTGCAAAAGAAGCAGAGAAAGTGGCAACCATAGAGTGTTCAGGACATGGAAGTGCCTATTTAGATGGTTTGGTTCTCAATGGCAATCAACCTGTTTGTGAGTGCAATTCATGCTATTATGGCCCTAATTGCTCTCTATTTAATTCTAGTTGCCCTGCAGATGCTGGAAGGTTTGTGTTTCTTTTTACACATACTTAATTATGTTATTATATAATATAACATCACTAGCTGAACTTGAGAAATTGATTCGTTGGAGTGGTAGATATTTCAGTTCCTATAAATAAAGTAGTCTTATTGGTTCTAGTCTTATTGAAAACAATCTTGTTGAGAGAACTTTATCCCATAATTTGAGGCCTTTCTATAATTAATAAATTGTGAATAGGGATGATAATTTGAACGGATATTAGAGCACACTTCCAAATTTGCTTATAAACAATAGGTCAAAGTACAATTTTGGTCCTCTGTAATTGGTTAGGTTACAAATCAGTCCTTTTTTTTCACACTTTTGGTCTCACATCTTTGAAAAAAAAAATTAACCGTTAGTCTCACCCCAATTTTCGTCCTTCTTGCCTCTGTTAACGCTGACGTGACATGCTGATTTTGCGAGTTGAATATTAAAGTGCAATTTTAGTCCCTTATCTTTAGGGTAAGTTGCAATTTTGATTCTATATATATCTTTCTTGATTTAACAATTTTGGTCCCCACGTTAGTTTTCTTTCTCCTCTAACTCAGCTATCCATGTCACACTTAACGGAGGGAGATAAAAGAGATTTAGAGTAAGACTAACGGTAGAATCTTTTGCAAAGATATAGAGTCAAATCTAAAAAAAAAAAGGATAATGGCCAGATTTGCAACCTAACTATAAGATAAGAGACCAAATTTATACTTTGACCTAGAAAATATCTTGTATACATCCATTGGATACTCAATATGTGATAGGGTATAGAGATGATGAAAAATAAAAGATATCAGGTATTAAGTAGGATAGATATATGTTGTTTCAACTACCCTATATATATATATCCGATCGTAACCAGATAATTAGGATACTCGATCAATATATGATAACCTATAATATAAAAGACTCTTAACCTTGAGCAACTAAAAGACTCTCAATATCAGTAACTGTGTAAGGATCTGTTTGAGAGATCACTGAAACCACAAAACCATTGTACTCTTGAGGTAGACCTTCAAGGATGGCCTCAATGTGATCAGAGGAGCTAACAGGAGAACCAACAGAGAATAAGCTATCGACAAGTTTCTTAACCTTCAACAAGTATTCATTCATTTTCAGGGTACCTTTCTTCAAGGACCTCAACTGTGACTTAAACTGGCGCACTTTGGCCTTTGTCTAAGAAGCAAAGAAGCTCTCAAGTTTTGCCCAAACCTGATAAGCATGCTCACAACCAACCATCATTGTGAGCAAGTTATCAGACGTAGAGGAGAGTAACCATGAGAGTAGCAATTGATCTTGCTGCTCCCATGTACTAAAAGCATCACTAACTTTGTGAGAAAGACGATCAAAATCAGAAAGAAATTGTGAGGGCATTGACCCATCACCAAGAAGAAAGGACTGAAGTTTATGGCCTTTAACACTAGCCATCGCTTGCTGTTTCCATAAAAGGAAATTGTCATGTTCAAGTTTCACAGAAATAGGATGAGGACCGTATTTCTGTGAAAAAGAAGCAGTAGGAAGAAGACTAATCTGTGGAGTAGCAGCAGAAGGAGAAGAAGAAATTTCAGAAGGTGAGGGACTGGTCATAGCGCATGACTTTTTGCTCTGATACCATATAAGATATTTTAGGAAAATGAATAAATGCCTAGCTTCCTCATTTACACAGAATCAATATATATACAGTACAAATGCCATGTGCTTAATCTCCATTATTGTCTATTTTTTTAATTTCCCATGTGACCCATGTATATATAATATCAAATGAAACTTCAAATTAAATTTTGAATACAAAACTAAATATAGTTGACTTTATCTATCAAAGAGATAAAGCCATTTTTTCATAACTAATGTGAAAAAATGACCTCATAAGGAGAAAAAAAAATATTATTGAAGATTATATTCTTTCAAATGAGAACTTTAGGGCGTGTTTGATTCTATTTTTAAAAAACAATTTTTTATTTTAATAGACAAAAAATACATATTGTTTTTTTTTTTTCAAAACTAAACAACTGTTTTAAAAAACAAAATCAAATACGCCTTTAATTTCTATCTAAATGAATAGAATGAACAATTAAAATGGTGGACCTCCTATAAAGAGGAAGAGGAGAAATAGCCCTACGCCACAGTCTTGCATTGCAGTGGTATAGGCATGTCCCATGTGTATTTCTTCCATTGGGCGACACATGTAGGCATGTGTAATATTGTAATGGCATATGTTTATTATTTTTTCTTTTAGATTTTTCTGAATGAGTCAATCTATAAGGAATTTTATCACTTATTAGTTCAAGAACATGTAAATTAGAAATATTGAGTAGTTTGCATAGTTGTATTAAATTTACATGTTAATATTTATATTTGAGACAAATTCAATATATATCATATAACGTGTTCTATCAATGTAAAACAAGCAATTTAAACATGAGGCTAGTAATAAATTAATTATCAATTTATGTGGCTAAAGTTTTATTTAATTAGGTTCATGCGTAATATATGATAATACTAGCAAATGATATATATATATATATATATATATTTTCTATCACTGGGTGAGAAAGAAATGTGCCATCTCATCTAATTAATCATATTCATATAATATAATAAAAGGTAAATTACACTTTGGTACCCTATGGTTTGACCCTATTTCACTTTGATACCCTGTGGTTTGAAACTTGACACTTTGGTACCCTGTGATATTCTCCATTAATACTTTGGTACCCTTTGGAGCTATTTTGTAATTTTAACCATAACAAATTTTTCAAAAATTACATATTGACCCCAAAAAATTTTTAAAAAATTACAAACAGGTCCCTGGATACATATTATATAGGGACTAAAATGAAAAATTTAAAATTTTTTTGGGGTCAATATGTAATTTTTGTAAAATTTATTATGGTTAAAATTACAAAATAGCTCCAAAGGGTACCAAAGTGTTAATGGAGAATACCACAGGGTACCAAAGTGTCAAGTTTCAAACCACAGGGTA
>QANZ01014782.1:10723-21751 GCA_003254925.1 Chamaecrista fasciculata | reverse complement strand
ATTATTATAACATTGGCATCATCATCTTCCTCAAACCTCTATGGTAGTGCATCAAGTTCATCACCATCACAAAAATTATCGTTGCCCACATGGAGCAGATTGGCTGCAAAAGAAGCAGAGAAAGTGGCAACCATAGAGTGTTCAGGACATGGAAGTGCCTATTTAGATGGTTTGGTTCTAAATGGCCATCAACCTGTTTGTGAGTGCAATTCATGCTATTATGGCCCTAATTGCTCTCTCTTTAATTCTAGTTGCCCTGCAGATGCTGGAAGGTTTGTGTTTCTGTTTACACATACTTAACTATGTTATTATATAATAAAACATCACTAGCTGAAATTGAGAAATTGATTCGTTGGAGTGGTAGATATTTCAGTTCCTATAAATAAAGTAGTCTTATTGGT
Source organism: Chamaecrista fasciculata (assembly GCA_003254925.1). Taxonomy (NCBI): domain Eukaryota; kingdom Viridiplantae; phylum Streptophyta; class Magnoliopsida; order Fabales; family Fabaceae; genus Chamaecrista; species Chamaecrista fasciculata. The sequence continues at coordinate 21,350 of QANZ01014782.1, read as the reverse complement.
TCTAGTCTTATTGAAGACAATCTTGTTGAGAGAACTTCATCCCATTATTTGAGGCCTTTCTATAATTAATAAATTGTGGACAGGGATGACAATTTGAACCGATATTAGAGTACTCTTCTAAATTTGCTATATTAGAGTACTCTTCTAAATTTGCTTATAAACAATAGGTCAAAGTACAATTTTGGTCCTCTGTAATTGGTCAGGTTGCAAATTAGCCTTTTTTCTTTTTTTTTTCTACTTTTGGTTTCACATCTTTGCAAAAACAATTTCACCGTTAATCTCTCCTCATTTTCGTCCCTCTTCCTATTTTAACGCTGATGTGACATGCTGATGTGGCGATTTGAATATTAAAGTGCAATTTTAGTCTCTTATCTTTGGGGGTAAGTTGAAATTTTGATCCTATATCTTTCTTTTTTTTACAATTTTGGTCCTCACATTAGTTTTCTTTCTCCTCTAACTTAGCTATTCATGTCACACTTAACGGAGAGAGATAAACGGAATTTAGGACGAGACTAACGGTACAACCTGTTATAAAGATATGGGGTCAAATCTCCAAAAGAAAAAGGATAATGGCCTGATTTGCAACCTAACTAAAAGATAAGAGACCAAATTTGTACTTTGATCTAAAAAATATATGGTATACATCCATTGGATAGTCAATATGTGATAGGGTATATAGATGATGAAAAATAAAAGATATCAAGTATTAGGTAGAATAGATATATGTTGTTTCAACTACCCTATATATATCCGATAATTAGGATACTCGATCAATATTTGATAACTTATAATATAAATATTTTATTATTTTTTCCGCACCCTATATCCCATGATATACATGCATGGATCCTTAATTGGTTTGGATTGACGCAGTGGGGATCCAACTTTCTTAGAACCATTTTGGAGGCAAAATGCAGAAAAAAGTGGGATTTTAGTGTCAGGATGGCACAGAATGGGATATTATTATAGTGATAGAAGTTTCATCTCACAGTTGCTTGTGAAATACATTAAAAAATTGCATGAGGTTGTTGGAAATGCAGTCACACATGAAAGATTCATTGTGTTTGGTGCTGGAGCTACTCATCTTATAAACGCTGCCGTTTATGCCTTCTCTACCAACTCTTCCTTGCAATCACCAGCAAAAGTGGTTGCCACAGCTCCCTGTTACCCTGTAAGTTAAGCAATTCTGTTTAATTAAAGATAAAACTTATTATTTGACTTTTGAATTTGTATTAAGTCAATGAATGAGTCTCTGAATAAACAAAATACATGATTCGATTCATGAAATAAATTTCTTAGATTTATACTTTATGTAATTTCTAAATTTATATTGAATTTGTTTTAATTTGGTCCTTGAATTTGATCCCCAAGGATTAAATTTTTAACGATTGTGATATTTTAGGGACCAAATAGTAGATTTTGAATATTTAGGAATTGATTTGTTGACTTAGTATAATTTCAAAGACCAAACAATAAATTTTCTCTTAATTAAATGGCTTTTTCTAATTTGCTGATTAATTAAAATGATACATATATTTATAGATGGATAAATCTGATTTTGATTGTGATTTACTTATGTGAGATGACCTGAATAAGGGGATCTGAGAAGGTCTTGAAAATTAATGAAGGTTCAAAGTCATCAAGGAGGTAAGGGTTCACCATGGTATCTAATGATTAAGTTAATATAAAAATAAGGTTAAAGGGTCATTTTGGTCCTAGATGCATGTCCTGATGTTTATTTTGGTTCTTTATATTTTAAAATATTCAAATTGGTCCTAAATATTGTTGGGAAAAATATTTTTTCTTGATCTCAAATTATTAAATGTGGCGATATTTTTCTCGTTTCGAGTTTGAATGTTAAGAGTTCAGAGCTACATGTTACTTTCAAAGAGTATTTTCTCTGTCTAGTTGGGGCCGTTTGCAAATGAGGTCAAATCGGACCCTGAAAGTAGGCTCTTTTTTTCACGGTCAAATAAGTAAATTTGGTCATATCTCTTTTTATTTTTAGTCTGAATGCGACAAATTCAAAGCTACGGGTTACTCTTAACAAGTCTTTGTTCTGTCCATTTGAGACCATCAACAAATAAGGTCGAATCAGGCTCGAAAGTGGGGTTGGGACAAAAGAGTAAAAATTTATAAAAATTGGTTCCAACCTCATTTCGAGTCCAATTTGACCTCATTTATATTCGATCCCAACTGGAAAAAACAACTTGTTAAGAGTAACTCGTAACCCCGAACTTGTCGCATTTAGATTTAAAATGAGAGAGGCATGACCAATTTTACTTGTTTCACTGTGAAACGAGCGACATACTTTTGAGAGTTAATTTGACCTTGTTTGCTAACAACTCCAACTTTATAAAGAAAGTACTATTTGAAATCAACATATAACTCTGAACTCATTAAATTCGAACTTAAAACGAGAGAAATATCAGCACATTCAATAGTTTAAGAGCAATTTGAATATTTTAAAACATAAAGGACCAAAATAGTTCTTAAGACATACATTTAAGAGTAAAATGACCCTTTGACCTAAAAATAAATTAATATCAATAAAGTTCAATAATGGAGTTAGTAGGTAATTGTATTTTTTAATCACGACATCTTAGATTCAAACGGATTCGCGTGCGTATGAGCTAGATAGCAAAATCTACTAATATCGTCTGATTCATAAAAAAAAAAAAAAAGATTATAGAAGTAAAACAAATGTGAAAGTAACAAAGAAAATATTAGAGAAATAAAGAATGTGTTTGAGGTTAATTAATTAGTACTTACCAAAGTGATTAATTATCGGTTGAGTTTGTTATCATGTTCATTCATTACATGTTCCTTATGCTAATTACTCAACATGATGAGAATTTTGTGGCAGTATTTTAGGATACAAACAAAGTTACTTAATTCAAGGGATAACATATATGAAGGTGATACATCGTTGTGGAAGAAGAATGTGTCAAAAGTGAATACAACATTCATTGAGTTTGTGACTTCACCAAATAATCCAGATGGAAAATTGAGTGAGGCAGTTTTGAAAGGGCCTAATGTGAAGACAATTAATGATTATGCTTATTATTGGCCTCATTATACTCCAATTCCTTCTCCAGCTAATCAAGATCTCATGATTTTCACAATGTCAAAGCTCACAGGCCATGCTGGCACTAGATTTGGGTAGGTATCAAAACTTAGGGAAAACTCACAATTTACTCTCTATAGTTTATCTAAATTTTGAATTTAGTTCTTAAACTTTTGTGTTTTTAAATGACTAACTCTATTTTGGGTGAAAGTTTGAAGACCAACTAATATTTTCTCTTTTTCTATCATATATCATATGTATATATAGGTGGGCATTGATAAAGGATGAGAGTGTGTACAAAAAGATGTTGTCCTATGTGGGATCAAGCACCTTGGGAATTTCTCGAGAATCTCAGTTAAGGACTCTTAAGATTCTAGACGTTGTGCTTGAAAATGATGGAAGAGACATTTTCATGTTTGCATATAAAACATTGAAGAATCGATGGATGAGATTGAGACAAGTGTTATCCAAATCAAAACGATTTTCTCTACAAAAATTAATTCCTGAGTACGACACATTCTTCAAAAGGTCAAGGGATCCTACTCCAGGTACGAGATAAATCCATTCGTCATAAAAATTTGAATCTCATTTATAAAGAATATTTAAAAATGAGTAAACTAACTTTTCGGTCCCTGAATTTTGGACACGGTGACAGATAGGTCCCTGAATTTTACGTATTGTACTAGCCGGTCCCCGAAATTTGCAAACGCTTAACTAATTGGTCCCTCCGACATATTGTCGTTACAAAAAAGCTGATGTGGCGATAACGGACGCTGATATGTCCCGTTATGCGCTGACGTGCCCCGTTATGGCCACGTCAACACCCATTATGTTTTCAAAAAAAAAAAAAAAGAGCTATCACGTCATTAAATAGCGACATATCAGCATTTCCTCATTGCACTTATAGGTCTCTGACCCATTTTTATTCCATTATTCTCAATTCCCCCTCTTTTTCATCATTTTCATTAATTTTAGTCCCAAATCCTCAAAATAAAATTATAAAGTGTCCCAAAACTCTTCCAAACATTCCAATTTAGTCCTTAAATATATTTAAAACCCTAAACCCTATAAACCCAAACCCTAAACCTTAAACCCTAGACCCTAAAAAAAGTTTGAGTTGAATAATTAGGTCTCTGTCCCATTTTTATTCCATTATTCTCAATTCCCCCTCTTTTTCATCATTTTCATTCATTTTAGTCCCAAATCCTCAAAATAAAATTATAAAGTGTCCCAAAACTCTTCCAAACACTCCAATTTTGTCCTTAAAAATATTTAAGGACAAGAGGCGGCTTCCAACACCTAGACAGAAGCCCGAGACAGAGTAATCGGATGCGGTGGCAGAGGAAGGAGGATGAGTGGCGGCGGAGGTGGGAGAAGAAGGAGAAGGACAAGAGGAAGCGATGTAGGAAAGAGCGGAGGCGAATGTCCAGATCTGGATCTTGAGTCCGTAAGCTATTTGATGTAGATCTGGATTTGAATTTTGATTTGTCTTAAACAATGAAGGGATCGATTGAGTAAATCGGCTACGGTTGGCATTTCTCCTCTGATCCCCCTCTCTTTCTGATGCATTCGCGGGAAGGGGAAACATAGATTTAAATTACAATAAAATCATACCCAATTGCAATTAAGGGCTAGATGAACCGATGAAGATGATGAANTCAGCTTTTTTGTAACGACAATATGACGGAGGGACCAATTAGTTAGGCGTTTGCAAATTTCGGGGACCGGCTAGTACAATGCGTAAAATTCAAGGACCTATCTGTCACCGTGTCTAAAATTCAGGGATCGGGAAGTTAGTTTACTCATTTAAATTAAAAATCAATTACAAATTTATCTTTTATTTATAATGAATTAAAATATAATTTTTCTTTAATTCATTTATTATGTCATATATGAGATTATATTTTGAAAAGAAAAATATAATAAATTTGAAAGTTTGAGAGCCATAATAAAAATAACATTTTCAAAATAACGTCCAGGTTAGAAATAATGATTGAAATCATGTTTTGGAGNTAATGATAGAAATCATGTTTTGGAATCAAAACAGAATAAATATAAAAATTTAAGAACCAAAATAGAATAAAAAACAATTTTATGACCAAAATGATATTTATATATACTGTAATTTGAGGTTCAAAATGAAATTTTCTACTTGTCGTCTTCGGTTAATATTTTACGATAGAACTCTAATGTGTTAACGGTGCAAGCACTAGTTCCAAATTGTAATTTTTTGAACCACACAATACTATCATATAAATAGGTTTAAATACTGGAACTATTTTTATAATGTATCCTATTTTAGTTTATATTTAGAGAAAATCTACTTTTTGGTCCCCTCAATTGAGACCGAGTCGATGATTTGGTCCCTGAATTGTGGGAAACTACAACTCAGTCCCTCAATTGTATACTTCTGTCTACGTTTTGGTCCCTCAGGTGTAGTCCGTCAGTTATAGAGCTGTTAAGTGATGACGTGTCACTGTTAAGTGCTTAGGTGGCTGTTAAATGCTGAGTTGGCATCCAAATAATATATTCCTACTCATTTTTCATTATACACCTCATAAAAAGGACTTATATGCAATATATTATAACATTTCAATATCAAAACACAAAAAAAACCATTGGCCATTATGAAATTTTCACACTCTCCTCTTCTTCATCTTCTTCTTCAACTTCCCAGCCGTCATCGTCATCTCTTCACCAACAATTCGACTAGACCATCACTCTGTTTTCCCTTTCCACTCTCCCAACTCTCCCTTTCCACTCACACATTTACAATTTTTTCACACTACCATCTTCTTCTTCTTCTTCTTCTTTCACTCCGTGAAATGTTCGAATTCTCAGATCTTTCCGATGTCGACGACTCCGCCGCCATCGACGACATCATCTCTCAAGCTCAAGACCCTTGCGTTTTGGAGCAAGTCTCTGCCATTAAATGCTCTGGCTTCACCGACTCTGCTCTCCCCACCGATCTTGAATCTCGATTCTGCAAAAGGATGTGAAGACGACGGCGAAACCTAAACAAAATCCGGATTCATCGTCTTCATCATCGCTGTCTCCTCCTCGAAAGATAGGTTGTTTCTTATGCTCTCCGAAGAAGGACTACTCGAAGAAGAAGAAGAAAAGCAAGGAGAATATTGGGCGTCGGAGAAGTTGAAGAAGAAGATGGAGAAGAGGAGAGTGTGAAAATTTCATAATGGCCCTTGGTTTTTTTTGTGTTTTGATATTGAAATGTTATATTATGTTGCATATAAGTCCTTTTTATGAGGTGTAAAATGAAAAATGAGTAGGAATATATTATTTGGATGCCAACTCAGCATTTAACTGCCACCTAAGCACTTAACAGTGACACGTCATCACTTAACAACTCTATAACTGACGGACCACACCTGAGTGACCAAAACGTAGACGGAAGTATACAATTGAGGGACTGAGTTGTAGTTTCCCACAATTCAGGGACCAAATCATCGACTCAGTCACAATTGAGGGACCAAAAAGTAGGTTGATAAATAAGTAAATGTATAAATTTGAAGTTTAATTTAATTTCATTTGTTTTGAAAATGATGATGGCAGCATATGGATGGGTGAAATGTGAAAGAGAGGAAGATGAGAATTGTTATGAAGTATTGAAAGCAGCAAAAATAGAAGGGCAAGAAGGAAGTTTTTATAATGCTGAAAATCGTTATGTGCGTTTGACTCTCATCGGAAAGCAAGACGATTTTGAAGTTTTGATCAACCACTTTACAAAGCTTGTTGATCACGAGAATTAATTAGAATAATTAATTTAATTATTCTGCTTAATTAGCAATTCATAAATTACAATAAAGCATCATGTGGCTACGACAGCTGTGAAATGGATAAATTCTATTAAGAACCTTCATTAGCCAAATAATCATATATGCACATCTGGTCTTTCACTGTCACGTGGCACTGGGTCTTAAATTGTAATTAAAACTATTTATGACACTTCGACCAATTCTATTGCATCATGTCATATATCATTTTATTTAACATTTTTTAATCATCAATTTATGTCCACATGTCAATTATGTCGTTTCAGCAACCAATCATATATAATTTTTAAGCCAACCTTGTACATCAAATTTTGCCCTCTATTAATTACCCGTTTCGTATTATGTTATTTGTGAATGTGAATCACTGTTTGAATTTTTTATCTCAAATTAATTGGCGGCGCCACAATCATTTGTAATTACCGGTTTTGGTAAATCAATTATGGTAGGATTTGTAATTATATCACAATTTTGTATCTCAAATTAATTGGTGGAGCCACAAATTAATTACCGTTTTGTTATAAATAATTATGTTTGTGAATATCCACATTTGTCTTTTGGTATTCTCTATGCATAGAAGTTTGAGTTTTCTTTTTACTTTCTCTATGTATATGAATATAACCTTATCCCTTCATTATGTACATTAAGTTGGTACATCTCCCTTATAGATCCTTTAGCCTATAAATAGAGGCTTTAGGTGTTGATGTAAAGTGGATGAAATGAGTTGAATGATAAGAACCACTCTCCCCTCTTACTTTTCTCTATTCTTTGAGTATTCATATTTCTTATANATTTATTGGATTTGTATTATCTGAATTGTAAGTGTCTTTAGCTTCGACTTTGATGCTTTTAAAAAATAAAAGGTAATCCACAAAAGACATTTGAAATAAAATTATTGTGAGTTTTTTTTTTCAAAAAGAATATGTCCACAAAATTTAGGTTGGGATTTTTAAATGGAACATTGTCACATTGACCAATGTATCTTAATTGATTATTTCTTTTGCTTTTGCATGTTGAGCAGATTATGAACCAAATCATATGGCTCAACAGAGCAACTTGATGGTGATCCGAATAGTAAAAGAGATACCAAGCATATTTGGAAATTGGAAGTAGGTTAGAAAAGGCAGACACGTATACGTAGACCCACATAAGGGTTCAAACTTCAAACTCCAAAGAGATCCTACATCATAGAGGCGTATATATAGATAAGGTCATAAGGTGTCATCCTACATATAATTAAGCTGGAGACTTTATTTTACATTTTACATTACTTTATATATATATATATATGTATAGAGGTACTTACTATAGGGCCTAATACTGACAACCTTTTAAAATTATAGAAAAGATCGAGGGAAGTAATTATTTATGTGGAGGAGGAGAACATATTAGAGAGAGTAGGCAGCTTGATCTCTCCCTTATGAGAGAGAGGAATAGTGAAATTCCCAACGACAGGAAGATCAATCGTAAGCCCCAAATCAAGCTGATAATCAATGTCCCAATCAGCCCCAATATCTCTCGCTAAGTTCATCAATATGCTATAAGCCACCTTCATAGGCACTTCCAACATCGTCGTATCATTCGCCTTCAACGACCCTGGATCTGGAATCGTCCCCTTCGCTATCTCCCTACACAAAATTAAACCATCAGGATTCAATCATCGACGAATTTCAGGCTTTAATTAGACGAAAATTGAAAAATCGAATCGAATCGTGACCTATTTGCGCTTTTGAGAGAGTAGGAGATTTCGCAAATTGGGATTGGGGATCCGTAAGGGTTTGTGACGGAGACATTGGCGAGGTACTCGATGCAGTCGCGGCTCACGCGCTTGAAATCGACGTCGGTGACACTCGCCTCCGGCTTCTTCACGTTCGCTATCTTCTCTGCTACGAAACCCTTGGCTTTATCGATCAACTGAGACATTTTCTTACAGATTACTGATGATGATGATGATAAGATTACTCTTACTGATTTTACAAATTACAATTACAATATGTTTCTTATTTACGACCTAACTTTCTTCTTTGGGCTATTTATATAGCGAAAAATCTTGGAAGACACGTATGCGTCGTCGTCTCACGCTGACTCGACACGTGATGGCTACGTGTCTGTCATCTCGCTTTCAGTGATGAGATTCCAGCACTGACACGTGTTTCTGTCCTCATCCTCCTTTTCTCCTCCTCCAGGTAAATTAAGAAAAAGTCATCTTCTATATATAACTATAAAGCTGAGTTCTGGGGTTCCCATGAGCTGCCATGTCAGCAAAAACAGTTTAAAAAATCAAAAGTAAATTAATTTGGTAATTTATGCAGTTTAAAAAATACAAAATATGATATTTATATATGTTCCTAACTTTTCGAAACTATTTATAACAACCACTACAAAATAAAAAATATTTAATCAAAATAATTTCACATAATCCCTATAATTTCGGAGCTAACAAGCCAAGCAATGTATATTATATAATTATAAAGATACGTATTTATTATATGATATGAATTATGAAGATTTTCTTTATAAATACCTGAAGAATAAAACCGATTTATTGGAATTAAAACAAATTATTAACTTAATCAATTCAATTAAAAAACAAAAACTTAATTAAAAAATAAGTAATGAGCCTATTAATTAGCAATTGTGATAACAATACTTGATTCCCTCATTTTAATATCTCCTATAATACGTTATTGACTCTCCCATATCAATTTGAAATTTCAAAATTTCACACTAACATAAATCTCATTGAATTACGGATCTTTTTCTATATATACTCATTATCATTTTGCAATCATCTTCATTCACCGATACTTTTATTTTCTCATATGTTATTCTCTGTCTTCATATGAGTTTAACGAATTTCTTTCTCTAATTTTCTCATCTTTTAATATCTTTTGTCTTCATGTGAGTTTATGAATGATTTTCTCTCATTTTTTTTCATCCGTTAATATGCTCTACCTATATTACAGTTTTACGAATTATTTCCTCTAACTTTCTCATTTGTTAATATATGTAGATTATTCATCCTCAATAGCTCTTCTTCATCTTGGCATCATACAGAAGTTCAAATTTAAAGTAAGTCTCTCTCACTTTAATAGTATTCGGTATATTTTTTAATTATTATTTGATATTACCAACGACAATTCTTTTTCCTTATTTTTTTCGTGTCTTCTCCATCTCCATCTCCATCTTCATTTCTTCTTGTGGTGAGAAGCTGATAAGATTTTTTCTTCCACCAATTTCTCCATCTCTATATTAATTTTTTATTGCTTCTCAATTTCAGTTTCTTTTTCTTTTTTTGTTTCAGTTTCTCTTTTGTTTTATCTCTTTTATGTATTCTAATCTTATTTATGTTGTTCGTGTTTCCTATAAATTTATTATGTCTTTCTATTCGTTTTATTTCTTCTGCATTTTGCAACTCATCATCTATTTCAGGTATGCGTCTTTGATTCAAGATTCAGATATGTTTATTTCTTCTCTTACATTTGAGCTATAATCTGCACACAATGCTTTCTCATTAGAGTATGTGTGTCTAATAAAATATATATACGAGAACTTCAGTTTCTCTTATATACGAGAACTTCACTTTCTATAAATAACTAAATGTAGAAGTCCGTTTTTATGCTCTCTATTAGTTATTATTTATTTGGAGTTATATGTTTAGTTATTTATCAATTCATATAATTATTTACATAATAAATAGAAAAAATACATTTCATTCCTCTATTTTATTGTTTTTACTCATCAATGATTGCCTTTATATAATGCAAAAAAA
>QANZ01014782.1:0-10026 GCA_003254925.1 Chamaecrista fasciculata | reverse complement strand
AATTTAGCAGATTTACTTGTGATATCAAAAGCAAGGCGACATAGAAGTTCAACAAGTTCGCTCAAGTGATAATTTAGCAAATTTATTTATGGAGGCATTGCCAATTGCAACATTTGAGAAATTGGTTCATCAGATTTGAATGCGAAAATTAAAAGATCCTTAGTGATGTTATGATGAGGGAGAGATACGCGCTGTACTCTTTTTTCCTTCGCCATGGTTTTGTCCCACTGGGTTTTCCTGGCAAGGTTTTTAATGAGGCAGCATGTAATGCGTATTAATAAATTGTGGATATTCAAGGGGGAGTGTTATAAATAATTATGTTTGTGAATATCCACATTTGTCTTTTGGTATTCTCTATGCATAGAAGTTTGAGTTTTCTTTTTACTTTCTCTATGTACATGAATATAACCTTATCCCTTCATTATGTACATTAAGTTGGTGCATCTCCCTTATAGATCCTTTAGCCTATAAATAGAGGCTTTAGGTGTTGATGTAAAGTGGATGAAATGAGTTGAATGATAAGAACCACTCTCCCCTCTTACTTTTCTCTATTCTTTGAGTATTCATATTTCTTATATTTCATAACACGTTTCATATAATATGCAATATATAGATGGATATTTAAAACGTATTAAATCATACCATAAAATTTTTAATTGCTGATACTATTAGAGATGGATAATGCAGAACTAAATATATTTTGTAATAAATGTGATGAATTTACAAATGACGCTTATTGAAATTGCTAATCACCATGTCATAAAAATGTCTAGGTGTCAAGATATTTACTATCACTCATAAACACAATACATGTACTTCTATCGTGGCTTTTCCTTCTTCTCTGCAATTTTTGTTTAAATGGTGCATTTTGATCTCATTTAATTTGGTTTGCTATGAATCTTGATTTGCTGTTTAATCTTTTGGTGGTTTTTGAAGATTGATTTTGTTATTCTTTTTAATTGTGATGAAGGTTGATACTGGACCATATATAATATACAGGTTTCAGGGTTTGTATAGATAGACCAGCTAATGTGATGAAGGTTTCGAATTATGAAGGTTTCAGCGTTTATAGAGATAGACCAGCAATACAAACTTCAAAATAAGGTGAAATTATGTTTTTTGGGTTTCAGTATAGTTATACTACAACAACTTTTTATTATCCATAATTCTTAGTACTTTGATGCAATCGTTTGGATACAGGAGATAGAGAAAGAGATAGCTCAAGAGTGTTATATGATGCTGCAAGAGTAGGGAAAAGCAGAACAAGTAAGGAAATATTTAGGTACTATATTAGTGATTGGAATAATGTTTCCAGTTATGTGCTAATTTCATGTATATTTTTTCTCCCTTTGTTATTATTGCCTACGTATATATAATTATTGGTTGTTTCCTAAGTAAGTGGTTATAGTTAATGGAAAGAAGAGTATCTAATTCCGTCGCCATTCACCATTAATTCGTCTCTCTAATCTTTATCAAGTTTTGCACGGTGACGGTTCGTTCACCGCCAGATACTAAAATCATTAATTATCATGAAGTAAATCACATGCTTAATTAGAAATTGAAATATTCCATTTATGTTTTTTTTTTCAAATTAATTCCATAAATAGAATTGATCAAGATAAAGTGTAGAGAAAAAGATTTTAAGTCAACTTTATCTTAGAAGAGAGAATTGATCACATTGGAAAAATAAGTTTAGCATATGACTGAAATATATGTTCTAAATTTCAAATAATTGCCAAGTCATGCTTTAATGAAATTTAATTTGTGACCGACAAAATTTTAATTATTTGACAAGATGAATTAATCATATAAGGGCAAGTCAAATTATATAACCAATACCGCATGTATTAATTTTGTTATCATCAAAATAAATTTTTGATTTAATCCTTTTAGGTTTAACAAATAAAACATGTCTTATCTCACAAAAAGTCGTATGAAACCCTTTTTTGAGTTTCTGATTCAAATAAATTTTTGATTTAACCATTTTAGGTTTAACAAAATGGGTGAATGAAACTAAGGAAAAGAGTGAAGCATAAATGAAGGAACTAATTTATTCAACTATCAAAGTTCTGGCTTTACATAAAAGGACCAACAATAACCACGTGAACAAAATAAAATAGGCAACTCGACCAGTGGCCATATCATATGTCAAACTAACCATGTCATTAAGTTTTCACTGGATCCAAAATGGTCCAGAAGCAAATCATGAATATGAGGAAATATTATGCATTTTCACATGAACAAGAAGCCTAAGTCTATAATGATGATGGGCAGATGACAGAATAAACCATGGACAGCAAAATAATCTCATATGAGGCTTAGAAACTCTTGGTACTTTGTCTAAACTAATTTTGTCTTTAATTCCATAAGTTACCAAAACGAAAGCTCGTTGCTTTTTGTTTCCCTATAATTGGAGCCGCCAAACTCTATCTATTTATTAATTCAACCCAACTGTGAATTTTTTTGTTCTGCACCAAGAATCCAAACAAAGATTTGGGCCTGATCCAATAACAATGAAATATTCTTAGACTTCTTCATTGATACGACATGCTGCTTTTTCCATTCATTCCTTTCTGGATCAGTCGTTGTCTTACAAACTCTACCGATGGTATGGACGAATCCATTGCTTCATAGAAATGTGTACTTGATCAAGCACTTTTCTATCTGAGTCAGATATGCAAAGAAAGATCTAGCAAGGAAGCACCTAGAAGTGCCTTAAAGAAAATATAATATCAAATCATTATCAATAGAGCAAATTAGCAATTGTACCGTAAAATCAATGATTGATTTCATTTTAGTATTTTTCATATATAGATATTAAATAATAATAGTAATTTAAATTTCATTTATAATATATTAATATTATTTAAAATACTAATATGTAATTTTCTCACAAATTGAGGAGCATTAATTATTATTTATTTTGAAATTTTAATACATAACAAAAAATTGAAGGATTTTTTTTTATTTTATAATTTATCTCACTTTTGCATTTTTTTAACCATGTCATAATCAATCACGGAGTATTTGATTTTTATAAAAGAATCTATTTAATTTGTATAATTAACAAAAAATAGTTGCCATATTTTTAATTACATGGTTAAAAAAATGAACATGGTTATGACATGGTGGATTTCTTATGTCAATTATACCACCAAATTGGACAATTTTTTAGGGGTACGTACAAATGACTCAAATGTGAAACATTGAGTGTATAATTGACTAAAAAAATAAACTTTAGAGGTATAACTAAAACTGACCCCATACTTTGGGGGTAAAATTGTCCAAAAAAAAATTTGAGAATATAACTGAAAATGAACGCATACTTTGAGGATACCAATAGTACTTTTGCCTAAATAAAAATTTTAAACTCACAAATTGTTATTATTACATTAAATAACATAATAAACTTTATTCATTGGAATTTGGACATATCATTCACTCTATCTCATCAAATTCTATATCAATTATATGAAAAAAAAAATGATAGCTTAATGAGCCAATTACATGTGATAATAATGAAATTTGTGTACTTGGTATGATGACACGACAAAAGACCATGATATTATTATATTAGTTGAGATAATTGGTATGACATTTTGCTTATTGACTTGATTAATTGAAAGTTTAGCTTTGTAGATGTTTCTAAATATATTTCGGCAAAAATAAATATACTATATATAATATAATATAGTCAATTAAGATATAATTGATGTTTCATTTAGGCTTCTCTTTTGACGGAGCACCGGAAATATCCTTCGCCAACAAATGAATATTATTGGCTCTTTACTTCTTCTATATATGGACTGTGGTTTTTGTTTCTATTTAATTATATTTGCTCATGAAATTTTTATGTTCCTCTTAACTTTTATTCTACAAATTCTTGTGCAGCTCAGGAACAAAGGTTGTCACCATTAATGGACACGTAACCAAGGATCTTATAGTATTAATGTAATAGAATAAATTACATTATATAGTTAATTTTTTTAAATAAGAGGGATAGAAATTATTTTTAATAATAAAAATATAATATTAATTAATATTTAACTAAAAAATAAATTATTATTATTATTATTATTTTATTAAATATTAAAAATAATTAAAAGTAAAAAGTTAATTATAATAATTTAGAAAAAAAAATTAAAGAGAATTGGTGAAAAGTGATGTGATGGAGAAAGATTGTTCTAGGTGTAATAAATAAGGGGTGATATAAAATGACTGAATGCCCTTTGGGTATATTTGAATATATATTGAAATATAAGTAATTATAAGTATGTTAATAGGGGTATAATAGTAATTGAGTATTTTAAGATATGAAATTTTTGTAAATTATAATCAGATTATAATATAATCTGAAACAAATAGGATTATTTCAGATTTTGGAATAAAATCAGATTATAATTTGATAGCTCATTTAAACGAACTGATCTTCGTGAACGCTATATAAAGAGTACTTCAATATCACATTTCCTCACATTTCAAAGCAAAACATTCTTACAATACTCTCTTCTATTACTTTAGTAATTTGTTAGAGATGTTCTTGAATTTAGTTTCTAACGAATTTTGTGTGATCAAATTCTTGAGCTTAGTCTATGTTGGACTCACCTTCTTTAGTCTCATACTATTTAACCACATTTTTCTTTTTAAAATTGTTATGGGTGAATAAGTGAAAACCATTTCTTAAATTCGTTTTGGTAAGCGGGAAAAATCTATTATAATCTATTACTTGTGAGTTGTTAAATATAAAAATCTCTTGTTGGACAAAGAGATTATATGTAACTCATTTTTTAAAACACCTACTCACCCTTTTCTAGATGTATTTTTCATGCCTTTGGGTAAAAACGCATTGTTGAAACCATGAACAAACACACACACAAACAGCCCAACAATCAAACAAAATGGCAAAGAAAATCAAACCCAAAAGAACGAAAATTCTGTCAAAAAAAAGAAATAGAAGGAAAATGAGCTAAGGGAAACGCATAGCATCACTTATTGTCTTCATTTCCACTTTTTTTGGTTAAAGTATATAGGCAAAACACCCTTTCGTGTCCCTAACGTTTGCATTGATTTTCAATTATGCCCCTAACGTTTCATTTTGTTCAGGCGTGCCCTCAATGTGAAACTAACGTTTCAATTATGCCCCCAATTTTGACTCAATGCCCATGTGGCAATTTTTTTTACTTATGTGTCATTTTTTTTGTCTGACTTGAATACGTGGCATGATGACTGGACATTTCTATTTTTTTTTTCCACCGTGGCATGATGACTGGATTTACATTTTTGAACATAAAAATTGAGTAAATTAACAAATCAGTCCCTAAATTTACATTTTCCATCATCTTCATTCATTTTAGTCCCAAATCCTCAAAATAAAATTGTAAAGTGTCCCAAAACTCTTCCAAATATTTCAATTTAGTCCTTAAAAGTATTAAAACCCTAAAACCTAAACTCTAAACCTTAAAACTATAAACCCTAAACTCTAAAATTCTAAACCCTAAAAAATCTAATTTGAGCAATTAGGTCCCTCACCCATTCTTATCCCATTATTCTCAATTCCCCCTCTTTTCATCATCTTCATTCATTTTAGTCTCAAATACTCAAAATAAAATTGTAAAGTGTCCCAAAAATCTTCCAAACATTCTAATTTAGTCCTTAAAAATATTAAAAACTCTAAACCCCAAAACCCAAAACCACAAAACTCCAAACCCCAAACTTCAAACCCCAAATCCCTAAACTCTAAAACTTATTTTTCTTTTAATCTTCATCTTTATCTTCTCTTCTCATACTAAATTTTTTTTGTTTCTAATCTTCATCTTCATCTTCATCATTATCATCATCATCTTCATCTTCCCATTTCCAGAATCTTCCAACATCATCATCATCTTCATTGCATTTTCAAACGAGAAAACGCACTTCATCTTCATCTTCATCTTCTGGCAAAACAACCCTAAAATCGAAATCGAAATCAAAATCAAAATCAAACCCACCTCATCTTCTGGGTTTGATTTCTGGGTTTGGAGGCCGTCGGAGATGATGGAGAGCGAAATGGAGGAAGAAGAAGACCAGCAGAAGGTTGCAGATGTCTAGTTTAAATGAAGGTTGCAGATCTGGTCAAGAATCTATCCTTATTTCATTCTCTTTGAATCTTTTTGTAACTTCACTCGATAAAACTCCCGAGATCCACTTCCCTAGCCTATTACTACAGTTTGCATTTGCGACATTTACAATGAAAATTTGAAGCGCAAGAATATGCAGTAGGAAGAGAATGGCATCACCTTGGGCTGTGTCACCCTTGAGTCCAGGATCTACATCAATGAAGATGTCTAGTTTGAAAATGCAATGAAGATGATGATGATGTTGGAAGATTCTGGAAATGGGAAGATGAAGATGAAGATGATAATGATGAAGATGAAAATTAGAAACAAAAATTTTAATTTGAAAATATGAAGATTAGAAACAAAAAAATTTAGTATTAGAAGAGAAGATGANACTTTACAATTTTATTTTGAGGATTTGAGACTAAAATGAATGAAGATGATGAAAAATGTAAATCCAGGGACTAATTTGCTAGTTTACTCAATTTTTATGTTCAAAAATGTAAATCCAGTCATCATGCCACGGTGGAAAAAAAAAATAGGAATGTCCAGTCATCATGCCACGTATTCAAGTCAGACAATAAAAATGACACATAATTAAAAAAAATTGCCACATGGGCATTGAGTCAAAATTGGGGGCATAATTGACACGGTAGTTTCACATTGAGGGCACGCCTGAACAAAATGAAACGTTAGGGGCATAATTGAAAATCACTGCAAACGTTAGGGGCACGAAAGGGTGTTTTGCCAAGTATATAGTGTACCTTTGGATGAGTGAATTTTTTTTTTTTGTCTTGAAAGTGATGGATTAGTCTCCAATGATATAGGAGAAAATGAAAAAACAAAAAATTGATGGAGAGTCGACCTATTGAGATGTTCACTAGAGTCTAGAGATAATAATACCTATCTACATTCTACACTTTTAAAAAATCTAACCGACAGTCATATATATATTTTTACTTTCTACTTATAGATTCAGGGTGTGTTTGGCATATAATTATAAAGTCATTATAAATTCATTATCTCAATCTTCAATACATAACTTGAGCTACAGTGCAACACAGCTGTTTGTTTATCAATTACAAACTCATTACAAAAATATTATTTCATTACAACATCATTTCATTACATTTTTCACACCCAATTACTAACATACCCCTACTCAAATACCTATAATTACCTATACTCTAATACAAATCTAAAAAAAAAACTACTTAACGAAATAGTAATTTTCAATACCCTCATTCATTATACTTACAACTTTCTCTCTCCATTCATCATTTCTTATTATTATTATTTTTTCTTTTTTTTACTCATACCCCCTCTCTCTCACAAATATATATTTTATAATTATAATATATATACCACACTCCAGGCGTGTATATATATATATGTGGGATATATATATAATATAATAATATAACAATATATAAATATTTCTTAATATATATACGACACGGATACGAACACGTCAACACGTCAATTCTTAAAATTATAGGACACGACACGATATATATATATATATAATATATTATAATTTAATTATAAATGCTGAAAAAATTACAATGTACACACATATTTTCCTACACAATTATAAATAATTAAATATAAATAAAAAAAGTTAACGTCAGTAAATTAAACTACTAAATATATAGCACATAATATAGATAATATAGATGTATAGAGCTGCATATTTCTCACAATAAATATAAATACAGTATAAAAAAAAAGTATGAAGGACAGGAATATATATCAGTTATTATTGAAAAAATTTTATTGAAATGTAATGGATTCCAATCTTGTTCTTTTGTTTGGTGTGGTAGAGCTGCCGACGAAGCAGCCTTTTTGGTGAATAAAAAAAATAAGCATTTTCTTTATTCAAAAAAATATATAAAGGTGCACAATAGAGTAACACATTATAGAAAAGGGTGGACCATCTGGTGTTTGTGTAATCCAACGGTCACAAATCAACTCCCATTTCAGATCTCCCATTTCACTCTTTTGAACAAGCCGTTTCTACCTGTGTCCGTGCCGTGTCAGAGTGGAGATCGAAACAGAAATATGACGGACACGGCAAGACACGTGTCGGACACGTGTCATACGCATGTCATACACGCATCCATATCCGACATGTATTGGACACGTGGACACGCAATCAAACAGACATGTATGCCATTGTATATTTATAAGGATGTGTCCACGTGTCCGACACATGTCGGACATGGATGTGTGTATGACATGCGTACGACACGTGTCTCGCCGTCTGTTTGATTGCGTGTATGCCATTGTGTCGGACACGTGTCGTACGCATGTTATACACGCATCCATATACAATGGCATGAACCACATCCTTTAATCAAAAACCCTCAAGCATTATTCTTAAAATTTAAGAACAATATGGCAAAGAAGCCAATAATTTCTCCAATATCCATTACATATTGTGGCATCATGATGATAGCAATTATTATTATAACATTGGCATCATCATCTTCCTCAAACCTCTATGGTAGTGCATCAAGTTCATCACCATCACAAAAATTATGGTTGCCCATATGGAGCAGATTGGCTGCAAAAGAAGCAGAGAAAGTGGCAACCATAGAGTGTTCAGGACATGGAAGTGCCTATTTAGATGGTTTGGTTCTCAATGGCAATCAACCTGTTTGTGAGTGCAATTCATGCTATTATGGCCCTAATTGCTCTCTCTTTAATTCTAGTTGCCCTGCAGATGCCGGAAGGTTTGTGTTTCTTTTTACACATACTTAATTATGTTATTAATTATATAATAAAACATCACTAGCTGAAATTGAGAAATTGATTCGTTGGAGTGGTAGATATTTCGGTTCCTATAAATAAAGTAGTCTTATTGGTTCGAAGACAATCTTGTTGAGAGAACTTCATCCCATTATTTGAGGCCTTTCTATAACTAATAAATTGTGGACAGGGATGACAATTTGAATTGATATTAGAGTACTCTTCTAAATTTGCTTATAAACAATAGGTCAAAGTACAATTTTGGTCCTCTGTAATTGGTCAGGTTGCAAATCAGCCTTTTTTTTTTTTACACTTTTGGTTTCACGTTTTTGAAAAAACAATTTCACCGTTAATCTCTCCCCATTTTCGTCCCTCTTCCTATTTTAACGCTAATGTGACATGTTGATGTGGCGATTTAAATATTAAAGTGCAATTTTAGTCCCTTATCTTTGGGGGTAAGTTGCAATTTTGATCCTATATCTTTCTTTTTTTTTTTTTTTACAATTTTGGTCCTCACATTAGTTTTGTTTCTCCACTAACTTAGCTATCCATGTCACACTTAACGAAGGGAGATAAACGGAATTTAGGGTGAGACTAACAATAGAATCTTTTGTAAAGATATAGGGTCAAATCTTCAAAAGAAAAAGGATAATGGCCTGATTTGTAACCTAACTAAAAGATAAGTGGCCAAATTTGTACTTTGACCTAAAAAATATCTGATATACATCCATTGGATAGTCAATATGGAATGGATAGTCAATATGTGATAAGGTATATAGATGATGAAAAATAAAAGATACAAAGTATTAGGTAGAATAGATATATGTTGTTTCAACTACCCTATATATATCCGATAATAACCAGATAATTTGGATACTCGATCAATATTTGATAACTTATAATATAAATATTTTATTATTTTTTCCACACCCTATATCCCATGATATACATGTATGGATCCTTAATTGGTTTGGATTGATGCAGTGGGGATCCAACTTTCTTAGAACCATTTTGGAGGCAAAATGCAGAAAAAAGTGGGATTTTAGTGTCAGGATGGCACAGAATGGGATATTATTATAGTGATAGAAGTTTCATCTCACAGTTGCTTGTGAAATACATTAAAAAATTGCATGAGGTTGTTGGAAATGCAGTCACACATGAAAGATTCATTGTGTTTGGT